>PVJO010003521.1:0-122228 GCA_004026905.1 Hystrix cristata
CACACACACACACACACACACACACACACACACACACACACCCCTTACTGTCCTCCCAGCACTCTTGTCTTAGACATACATGGATTTTCAGGCATCTCAGAGTTTGTCCCTGGTTGAAGTAGGCAGGAAAGAAAGGTGCTCGTTTTCACACCTCTCAATTATAATTATGCTTCTTTCCTCCTCGTTCTGAACACTACCATCACCTTCTGTCCCCTTGTGAGCTTTGTTAAGAAAAATGCAAGAAAAGATGAGGAGAAATGAGACCTTCTGCCCAGAGACTCAGAAACCCTGCACAGAGCTCTGGATTTTCCTTCTCAGTTATCAGCACCGCTCCAGGGCCCGAAGACACAGCTTCTCTCCAAGACCAGAGTCAGACACGCCTCTAGCTGTCCTCCAATGCTGGCCACCTTGCGGGCCTAGCGATCAGTCCCTGGGGACAACTCTGGTGCCACCTTGTCCTCCTTGCCGCTGTCGGCCCAGAGACTGACGCGGTGCGAGCGGCCGAGGGTTGGCGCACAACTGTCAGGCAGAGAGGGGTGTCCTCCGTGACCTTAGCATCATTAAAGTGGGCTTCCCGAAAGCATCTCTGATGAGCCTCAGTATCTGTTGCCTACTTTATTCATTCCTCCAACACTGACTAGGATGGATTTTTAAAATATACACACATTCAAACTCTTCTATAGGCTTTTTTAAAAAATTCTCTGAATAAAATGCCCGTTTTCTTGTCACCCAGTGCGTTGTGAGATCAGTGGTCACGGTGTGACCCCATCCACCCCTCCTGGGGACTCGGGTCCTTGGTCTCCTTTGATGTTCAAGAGAGGGTTCAGCTCTGTGGTATGGGAGATCCATGGACCCTTTACAGCCTCCCGAACACTACTCCGACCTGTGAGAATAATGCATCTTGTGTTCTGCCCGGTGGCTGGTTTTTCACTTCCAGTACTGGGTTTGCATTCAGAGCCTCACCCATGCCGGCCTTCCCAGGATCTTTGTAACTCAGTCATGTTCTCAGCATCCCTCCCTCCGCAGCCCTGGGTGCTGTGGGTATATTTGCCTGGTTCCTTCCACCCTGTTTAAACGTGATTTATTTGAGTATTTGGAAGCACACCTTGAGTATTTGGAAACACACCTTTGGTATGACCAAGAGAAGAGAAAGAAAGACAGGAAAATGGTTCTCCCAGCTCCTGGAATCCGAGCACCAAAGTGCTCCAGTTCCACGTGCATGCTCCCCTCCATCTGGAACGGTCTGCATCACTCCTGGTCCCCAGAGAAGCCGCACAGAGCCGCCCCTGGAGGAGGGCAGGACCCAGCCAGCCCACGGTGATATGGACTGTGGGGCTGTGGCCTTCAGAGTGTTTAAAGGCTGAGCACACCTCTCTCTATCCAGCCCGCCACAACATGGTGTGGCCAACGCACAAGGCGCCTTTGGTGGGAAAATCTGCCCCCAGGCCCCGGGTCCTCTCCACTGCCCTGGGCATTGGGTCCATCCCACAGAGGAAGCCTGCTGCACCCCAGGCCACCAGCACCCTTTCACCCGGTGCGGGTGGGCTGTCCTTGGTCCCTGCCACATGCCTGTACCTCATTCATTCACCACCTGGACTCCAGGAGGAAGGAGGGCTCACAGAGAATGTCTCCCAGGATCCCTTTCTCTTGCAGCCAGCCAGGCCAACTGATGTCTGGGTTGGGGTGACCCTGCCTCCCAGCCCTGCTGCCTTGGAGCCAGGCTGGCCAGTTACAGGGGAGTGGCTGCAGGTAGAGTGCTCCTTGGGATCCCCAGGAGGGCAGCACAGAAACACAGGCTCTGCTGCCACCTGCCTGTGACTCGGGGCCCAGCAGTCTGCAGTGCAGTGTCCCTAGGAGGCCAGACTCCCTGCAGGGGACACTAGACCCCATTCGGGGGCTGGGCATGGGCAGTGGCTGCGGGTTGCAAAGGCCCTCATTCCCCTCCCTGCCTTTTCCAGTTGTGACCAAAACGCAGTCCGAGCCGGCCCTGAGCTGCCAAGGTACAGTGGGCTGCAGGCTGCACTCTGCATGGGTTGGGGCGGCGCTTGTGTGCCAGGCCTGTGCGGCCTGGGTGTGGCTTGAGGCGCTGATGGGCAGTTTGCTTTCTTGGTGGCTCTGAGAAGAGCGACTCTGTGTGAGGACAGGGACAGGGGGAGAAGGATGGAGAGGGAGAAGGAAGATGGATCCGTGTATTTGCACACATGTGGTTTTACGTGCACACACAAGCATATCATATGTACATCTGTTCCCACATATAAATACTGGGATTTTCATGAGCTCTTCAGAGCATACACACACCCATGTACAAAATACACACACCAAAAGCTTCATGAAAATACCAACGAGTCTCTCATTCTACGGACAGCTTTGTCCATATTTGTTAAAAGTTCTTAAGAGCAGATTTTATTTTCAGCAAACACATTAACGAAGGAAGCCCTGGACCCAGGTGTGGGGTCCAGCCTGGGCACGGTGTGCCCGACGGTGCCGTGGCCAGCAGCCCCTGGCATTCTGAGCTGGCGTGGCCTGCACCGTGGACAGGGCAGCACCACCCTCGAAGTGCCCATGAGGGGCCAGGCGTGTTGGGCCGGACCTTACTTGGGAGCCCTGCAGCCCCCATTGGTGTCCTGGTGGGGTCAGGACAGGTGGAGACAAGGGAAGAGGTGGCCCTCGGGCCGCCCCTGAATCACCCGTATCCAGGTCACTGGCAGTGGTGGCTTGGATCCATGGCAGGATGGGAGCCCTGCTGAGTCCATGGAAATGCGAAGGTGTCGCTAAATTCTTAAATTCCCCAGGCTGGGCTCGAATTTGTAATCCTCCTGCCTCAGTCTCCCAGAGTGCAGGGATTACAGGCATGCACCCCCACACCCAGACTAAATCATTTTAATGCCCCCCCCAAAAGGAAGCGCTTTCTTACATATTAAACTTGAGTCCTGAAGAAACCCTCTACCAACATTTAGCGTCTATAAACTAGAGTAAATCCGAGTACAATCAACCTCGTGCTCCTCTGACCCTCTGGAGCAGCGAATCCCAATCCCAGATGTACGCGGTCTCTGGGGCCGACTGCACCTGCTCCTGGGCCGTGACAGGACAGTGGACGTCCCTGCAGGTTTTGTCTGATGCCACCACCGACTTCTCCTGTTTGCATCCACACGGCCCACAGTGTCCAGCACGCCTCAGGCCTCCTGGAGTCCACTCAGGCCAGCAGCGGAGTTTCACCATGTTGAACCAGCTCCTGCTCCGGTCCCCAGCTCGGGTTGTAAGATTTGGGTCTCAGCCTCCTCCAGACGACTGCAGGGTGCACTATCACCAGAATACACCGCCCCGCTCTTGTGGGTCCACACCAGACCTTTGCCCTCCTTGGCAGGGTGCACTGCCTCATGTGCTGACCTCTGTGCCGTGACTGAGCACTGTCCCTGCTCAGGTAGAGAAACACAGCCCAGCTTCGCTGCAGTCTTCTGGCCCAAGCTCTGAGTGTTGCACTTGGTGCAGCGGGCTGTGTGCTGGGAAGGTGTCACTCACACCCACAGTCAGGACATATGCCAGCAGTGCCAGGTACGGCACACGCAGGCTGGAAGCACAGACCCAAGCATGTGCCGGAGCTCTGATGGGGCTCAGCTCGCTGCATTTCACTCTTTACAGCACCTAACGGGGTTCCAGTGGGACTCACTGGCAAGCGTGTGCGTGTGTCTGTGTGGCTGCACGGCAGACGGGTCTTCCGGCTTGGAAGTGGCATGGTGTGGACCCCACTGACCCCTGCATGTGGCCGAGCCCTGCCCCATGAACAGGACCTGCACATCTGTCCCAGTGCCGTGATTAAGGGCTGTGCCTTGCTAGGTGTTGTTCTTCCACAACCACAGATAGCTTTCATGGTCTAACATAGTTACTAATGCACTGGCTGACGCCTGGTCCCTGACTCAAACATGAAGTCATGCATTCGCAGACTGAGATGCCCGTGGGTAGCAAGCATGTTCGGGCTGAAATACTGAAGGTAGAGTTCTTAAAATCCTGGCCATCACTTTTACATGGGTGGACTGAAAGGCTGGCTGTCTAGCAGGTGATGGCCATACAGGGAAATTCAACATCATCCTCCAGGAGGTGGCTCAGTGTCCCTCCTTTGTCCTGGCTGTGTTCATGCCTTGGGAGAGAAGGACAGGATGAGTGAATGGCCCAGGCTTGAGTGGCCTTTGTGTGCAAATAAATGAATAATAATCAGGGATCCGGCTGGGGATGGGTACACTGCCCACACCACCCCAATCTGCAGATGGAGAAACTGAGGCTCAGAGGGACTGAGCAGTGTGCCTCACATGCGGGTGCCTGGTGTGTCCTGAGGTTTAACAGAATTGTGACTCACCCAGGGTTTCCAAATCTGGATCTCATCTCTCCCAGGCCCCCACGGTGCCAATGCCACGGGTCTCACTGCCCAGAGAGCCACGGCCCAGGGCTACTGCCATCTGCTGCCCGAGTCTGAGCTCAGGGCCACATCTGCGGGAGGGCAGCCAGCCTGGCTGTGGACTCAGATGAGGAGGATACCAGGAAAGGGAGAGCAGGGTTTAGAGCCCAGCGCTAAACAAAGAAATAAAAGAACAAGAAGAAAGCATCTCCCTCTACAGGCTATACCTAAAAAGGCGAACACCTGACTGCAGTGGGAAAGAGAAATCTGGAAATAAGGTCCCAGAGATCTGATGTGTGTGTTTCAAATGCCATCTGGGCAACCCATGGCTGGTCCTCCATGTTCTAGAAACAAGCAAGAAGGCTCAATTAGCAATTGTACCTCATCCTTGGTTCTTTTTTTTTCTTTTTATGTTACTAGGGATTGAACCCAGAGCCTTTGTACTGAGCTACATTCCCAGCTCTTTTTTAATTTTGTATTTTGAGACAGGGCCTCACTAAGTTGCTGAGTTGCCCAAGTGGGACTAGAATTTTTGATCCTCCTGCCTCAACCTCCCAGGGTGCTGGGGTCACAGGCGTGTGCTACCACACCCAGCTCATTCCTGGTTCTTCAAACTAGTGTCTCAGCGTGATGTCGGAGTTTTTGGAGCTGTGCTGTTCTCTGCGCCAGCACAGGCCACAGTGGTCTCAGCCGGCCTGTCCAAGCAGAGACATGCTGTCCACGCAAGGCAAATGCTGTCTTTTGAAGACATAGTGTCAAAGCAAGTGTAAACATCAGCAATGTTTATTGATTATGTGAAGAAATGATACTACTTGGGATGTGGCAAGTTATATAAAATTATAATTGAAATTCATCTCACCCGGCTATTGAACGCATCCACTAACAAATAGAACATCCCACATGTGGATGCAACAGCTTCCTTTGGACAGCTGGCCCTAGAACTTTCACTGATTTATTCGTTTTTCATTCTCTAAACGGAGAAAGCCCACCAGAGGAAGTGCCACCGTAACCCTGGAGACGGAGTAAGAATTTTCTGTGATTTCCTAAGCGGGCTGAAGCTTTCAAGTAGCTGCAAAAGCATGAAAGAAACAGTGGATGGTTTTCCTCTCTTAAAAGAATTACTACCAGTTTTAGAGTAAAAGATTCATTTATCACAATTTTTTAAAAAGTGAAATACTGAATGTCTTCTTTGAAATGCCAAGAAGTAACCCGGTTCTCCTTTTTTCCAGACATGTTTCGAAAATCATCACTTGGCAATGACGAGACAGATAAAGAAAAGAAAAAATTTCTGGGATTTTTCAGAGTTAACAAAAGAAGCAACAGTAAGGTAATGGATTGCATACATGTACACTTTAGTGCTGTGTAAAACGGTTTCTTGAAATGCTTGTACTGAACCTGTCTTGGAATTTTTCTGAGTGAGTATGCTTAGGGACGTCTGCTCCTCCAGGTCAGAGGAATAGGCAGAAATGGCTGGCTGCCTGTCCACACGTGAGCCCGAAGCGGTTGACTGTCCAGGACGCGGGTTTCCTGCGCCCAGAGCCAGAGCCCGTGGGGTCCGGGGCGGGGCGGCCGGGCACACCTGGACCAGGCGCACTGGGCAGCCTGCAGGGGTGCGTCGATGAGGTTTCTAGCGCAGCAGTCCACCCCCGACACATGCGCCCCTGGGAGCATGACAGAGCAGCGGCCGGGGCTGGCGGGTGCTTGTGCCCGCCTGGTGCCCTCGCTACTGAGGGCTGGACGTTCTCTGTTCTCGCTGACGGGGTCGGGAGTGCAGCATGATGAGTGGACTTTACCAATACTGTTTCTCTTTAGCGAACAAAACTTTAACGTCGTAGTTTTTGTTTAATGTTATAGAATAGTGTAAAGCCATAGTACAAAGAGAAAAAAAGATTTTCTATAATCAGTTTTGAGTCCCAAAACGATGAATTCCTCCTAACTCTTCAGGAAAGAGCATGCTCATTATCCCTAACCTATTCATTTAGCGGACATATACAGAGTGTGATAGAAAAATACGGTGACTGTTTAAATTACTAAAAATGTATTACAGCAAAAGCCAGATTGCCATGAATGTCCCTCAGAATCCTCCCTCGCTTCGCACACACTCCTCCCATCGTCCCGGCCACTTCCTGCAGCAGCTCTGGGGTCCTCTTTGCTGAGCGTCTGCAGTTACACTGTCCTGGCTGCCTCTGTGTCCTGAATTGGTTCAAAACCTTTCCTTTTCACAATCACTGTGACTTTGGGGCAGAGCCAGAAGTGTCAGTGCCAGATCTGATGAATGAGGTGGACTCAGCACCGTGCTTTTATGTGCCTGCCTCTCCTTTGGATGACACCTGACAGCAAGCACTCACCGTATTTTTATCACACCTCGTAAAGACTCTCAGGAGAGAGGACTCCAGAGCTGCTGCAGAAAGCGACAAGAATAATGGGACAAGGGTGTTCAAAGCGGGGTGTTCTGAGAAGGATTCATGGCAATGTGTGCTTTACTGTAATAAATCTGTCAGCGTAAACATTAACCATGTATTTTGCTCACTCTGTATATTACTGGTACCTAGTGTTCTTTCCTCACTAATTAATGAGACTAAAAAAGACAAAACCATGCCACGAGTGTGTGACTTAGTGTGGGCACTGCAGCTTGGACGAACTGGTCTGTGTGATCCGAGGCCAGGGGAGCAGAGGGGTTCTGTCCCCAGGAGGCCTGGGCGCCTCGCAGGGACCCTCAGGGCATGTGCCCCTCTGCTGTCGCTGGCCCCCACATCAGCCTCTCACCTGGTATGTAGCTGTGTCCTTTCACCCTTTCCATGCCCTCTGACAACGCGCACCCAGTACAGATCTCTCTATGAGACCTTCTGAGCCTTGAGCACTTTCCCCCACTTCCTCCTCCCCTCCTGACCGTCTCCTCTTCTGCCAAAATTACCTGAAAGAGATTGAACCCAGGGCCTTGGCACTGAGCTGTATCTCCTGCCCCACCCCACCCCCTTTTTTTCAATTTTGAGACAGGATCATCTATCACCGAATTGCTAAGTTGCTGGGCTGGGGAAGGCAGCACGGACTGATGACAGCCAGAGAGGGCCCAGGCGACAGTCCTGGAGCGGGGTCCAGGGACCGCTCCTTATGTCACACTCTGTCTTTTCTGTGGCTTGGGCTTGGCAGAGTCATTTTTCATTTCTTCTGTACCTCATCTTTTCTCTATAATTTTCCTTCTCATTTCATTTCATTGGTTTGCTCCTGGGATCGCTTATGCAGCCTACCATCGTTGGATTATTCATTGTGTGCACTTATTTTATGTATTAGTATCTTAACTCTTTGTCTTTCCTTATTTATTTTAAATTTTAAATTTTTATTAGTGCACATTTGCAGAACATAATAATCACATTCCTCTTGGGAGCTGGCGCATATACATAACACATCTTAATTCTTTTTACTCCCCTTCCCCCCTCTTCCCTCCATCTCTAGATCCCCTTACCATTTGCAAAAGATCTGTCTCCGTGTTTCCTGTGATCCATCTGTTATTTTGGTCTTCTAATTATCGATCCTTTGGGTCACCACGCCTACAGCTACCTCATTTCGTCTGCCTAGAAACCCAGGGAGAGGGGAAAGCTCGCTTGTATTGTTATACACGCAAAGAAACTAAAGTCAAGCGACTCCTACACCTACACTGCAAAGCGAGTTTCAGGACTAGTAAAAGCCAGCATTCAGAAAGGCCGAGTTGAACCCAGGCCCGTCTGTCCGAGGTCCCTGCAGTTAGTCACTTATTTACACTGTGCAGTGCTTAACATCGTGGGCTCCGACATCTTCCCCACTCACGAGGACCAGTGTGAGTAACTTTGAAAAAATTCCCAAAGTCCTGGTATGCCAAAGTGTCTGCAGATGTCTGCGCACAGAACGAACTCTAACATGGGGGATTATCAAGACATTTACAATGGAAACAACTCTTCACTGTGTCGCCTTTGAGGAAAAAGACATGTATGTGTGTAAATGAATGTGTCCCTGTGAGCGTGTGTGCATGTGTATAAAAGTCTTCATAGATTTAAAGGAACCTCATTTTGGTTGAAGTAAATGAGGGCAAGCATCTTTGTTTTAAAGTTTTTATGTTTTAATTTGATTGATTTGGCTTGTTTTTTGTTCGTATTTGTTTTTGTTCTTTGAGACGAGGTCTCCCGATGTAATTCAGGCTGGCCTTGAAATCTCTAGTAGCCCAGGGTGGCCTTGTACCTGTGGCAGTCCCCCTGCCTCTGCCTCCTGAGTGCTGGGATTAGAGGTGTGTGAGTGCCACCATGCCTGGATTTTGTTTTAATGTTTTTAAAAAGCAAACAATTCTGGATCATCTGGCTTTTTTTTTTAATTCTTCTGAGCCAGTGGATCTCAGAAGTCCCTAAGAATCTCCTTGTGACGTGAACATTGGGTTCCCAGCTCATGCTCCCAGAGGCTCCCAGGGAGAAGGCTGCTTTGGGGCCTGAGGACTGACTTTTCCAGTGACACCAGGCCATTCTGTGTGTGCCTTTTTAGGGACAGAGTGAGGCAGTTGGTGAATTATTTCTGTGTGCATCCAGTCACCCAACTGTACAGAGATTAAGACTTTGAAATCTTCCCAATCTAGTTGATTACTTGGTTGGCCAAGCTCACTGGGCCAATCCAGGCCCAACACTGTTTTAAAATCACTTATTTACTTTCTAAAATAAAGATGCTTTGGAGAAAAAGAAAAAAGAAAACTCATTCCATGAGTTCTGAATTTCAAAATTGTGACTTTCCAAATCAGTGAGCCTTGGAAGTAGGAGCCATTTGAAAATGGCTCATAAACTGAGGGAGGAAAGGGGACAGGGTAGCAGTCACCCAGAACCAATTCTGTGGCCTGAAAGCCTCGCCACACTTTTTTATTTTGTTTTGTTTGTTCTGATGCTGAGTATCGAACCCACGACCTTCACACTGAGCTGCATCCCGGCTCTTTTTTAAATTATTTTTAAAAATTTGAGACAGCGTCTTGCTTAAGTCACTAAATTGCTTCAGCTGGGCTCAAACTTGTGATCCTCCTGCCTCAGCCTCCCAGGGTGCTGGGATCACAGGCATGCACCACTATGCGAGCCACTCTGACCTTTTTGGTGTTGATGACTGCCAAGTTTGATTGCTTTGCCTGCAGTTGACAATGGGGTGCATGTCTGTGTTCTAGGCCGAGCAGTTGCAGCTGGCGGGCGCAGACAATGATGAGGAGGCCTTGAGGGCCGGTCCTGGAGGGGGCGTGAACGTGAGTACCCAGAGCTGCTGCTGGACGGGCTCCATCTTCACAGTGGAGAGTGGCCTGCCCCGGTGTCCAGCTGTGACTGCACTTTGCTCATGGACTTTAAAGGGACCTCCCACATGCCTTTGCACAGGAGAGGTCCCCGTCACGTTAAAGTGGCAGGAGCCACTTGGAAGCATGCAGCTCCTGCCACTTTACTAGTACAGGCATTTCAAATGTGTCTCATAAAAGCAGGACCCTTTCTACTTTTCAAAATTTCCCAGGCAAACTCTTCTGTATCAGTAAGACAGTTTGCATTACCGTTCTTTTTATTTCACATTTCCACACCAATCCCCATTACAATTTTGTCCTATTCTATACATACTGTACACTTGAAAATCTTATAGAGGGTCTTATAGCACAGACCTGTGGTCCTAGCACCAGAAGAGGCTGAGGCAGGAGTATCCCAAGTTTGAGCCCAATCTGGGCAAATTAGTGACTTAATAAGAGCTTGTCTCAAAGTAAAAACTCAAAATAAAATATAAAAGTAAAAATATAAAGGGCCTGTAGCTCAATGGAAAGGCCCTGAACTCAATTCCAAGCATCACCAAAAAAAAAAAAAAACTTTTATGAAGAGTTGAAATTGTAAAAACTAATATACTTGACATATAAAACTAATATAATAATAATATAATCTAAATTAAATTTTTATTTGATGTGATTATAAAGCTATAAATAAAATACTTTTCTGGATTGAGTTCTTTTTTTTTTTCTTTTTTTTGTGGTGCTGGGGATCGAACTCAGGGCCTTGTGCTTGCAAGGCAAGCACTCTAATCACTGAGCTAAATCCTCAGCCCCTAGATTGAGTTCTTATAATGAAAAATAAATCAAAACAATATTAATAACATGTAATTGTTGATTTATAATCATTAAAAATGCAAAGTAAATTTTTTGAAAAGATCTTTTTAATAAGATGAAAGGTGGTTTTTCTTTTATGTTTCTATTGATGAGTGGGATTAATTGATAAAACTAGAAAAGTTTCCCCAGTAATACTGTGCCACTTCTCATTTTTATTGATGTAAGCCCCAAGCATATTTTACATAAATTGTACCTGAAGGTGGAAAATTCTGCCTTATCAATACCTTTGGATTCTTTGAAGTCTTTCGACATGATGCACCAAAACCCACAGTGATCTATGGTCAGAATTTATTTCGAATGTTCTCTTCTCTGTCCTGATTATCCCTTCACGCTTGTCACTAGTGAAGATGTGGGAACCATCTGATTTGAGTCATCTTGCAAACTTCTGGGAGATATGTGGAAAAAAAGATGCATCGAGATTATCACTGTTATTCTGCTCAAAGGAACTTTCTAAACCTTAGAAATCATGATTTAGGTTCAAGGGAATTGTAAGATTGTTAGTTTTACTAATATTGCAAATACAATTTTTAAATTTTTTTTATGTTATTTGATCAAACAAAAGAACATGAGTTTCTGTTTCTCAAGATTTTGGGTTAATGAGATTTAGCTTATTCCTTTTACAGAAAATGTCTGGGATATAAACTAGCTGGTAAAATGGGCTCTTACTGTTTGACCAAGAAAAATCGAGTTTACTTTGGTTACAAAAAAAACCCCAATTGTATTTTTAAATTTATGTAAATAACTTAAAAGGGTCCCATGATGATGATCTTGGTTCTGAATCTAACAGAAGCTATGTCGTGTGTCTCTAGAGAGGCGCTGGCCTGGCACTGGGGACTAAGCTCAGTGGTAGAGCCCTTCTCTAGCAAGCATGAAGCTCTGGGTTTGATCTTCAGCATCAAAAATTCAAAACAATAAAAAGAAACACTAGTTTAATTACTGGGCTTAATGCCATGTCCCTCCTTTAATGGCCTCACTTTAATGTGCTCTGAAAATAAGTTCTCAACATTTTTAGTAACAGCCTAACAGCTCCTGTTGGCAAGTAGGAATGTCCCGATTCACAAGGACTTGAATGTGTGTGCCGGAGCCAGCGCTGCTCCTGAGCCCGGGCGTTAAGCGCCTGCACACAGCCATGCCTGGTACCGGTCCTGCCTGGGCCCAGATCTACCTGAGTGAAATTATGAGTGATTTTCAAGGAGAGTATTTTCCTCGGTGTTAATGTTAAGCAAGACCTTGCCTGAGCAAATTACATCTGCAGGGCTGTGAGTTTTTCCTTCTTTCTCTGCATAATTTGTAGAAGTTTTTATTAGCTCATGTCTACAGTACATAATGATTACATTCATGGTGGATAGTTGATGTATGCACACATCTTACTTTTTCTAGTTCTTTCTACCTCCCCTTTCCCTCCCTCCCTCCATCTCTAGATCCCTTTCCATTTGCAAAAGATCTATCGCCCTGTTTCCCATCATCTATCTTTTATTTTGCTCTTCAATTTATTTGTACTTTGGGTCTCTCACACAAGAGAAACCATGCAATATTCATGTTTTATTTCACTTAGCTTGTGGTCTCCAAGTGCATCCATCTTCTTGCCAGTGATTCAAATAATGCTGTGTTCTTCGCTGTGAAACAGCCTGGCATGCACTGAGTGTGAGGTGAGAGTCCCACAGCCGCGTCAGCCCGTGAGACTCCTCTCTCCTCCTCAGGCACAGTTTAGCTTGCAGGCTGCTGTCGAGGATCCTTTTAAGCTTCCGGACTCTGAAACCAGCTGTCCTTGAGGCAGGAACCTACTTAATTACCTTGAGGGGTTGTTTTGGCTATAATGTAACCAGGTGTTATCATGTTTGCTACAGAAATGAATAGAGTGTCAGTTTTGCAGTGAGCCATCCTAATTTGTGTGAATTTTGTTCTCATTCATGGTACAGAAGGATACATTCATGACCTAAATGGATGGATGGATGGATAGATGGGTAGACAGGACCTAGGCAAAAACTTCATAGGAAGTATCCAAAACAGTTTTGAGGAAAATTATAAAATTCTACAGGTACAACAGGAGAATTTTGCAAATGAAAACACAGCTACATTCTTGGATAAGAAGGTTCATTCGACACCATTATGTCAATGGGGTTTTGTTTTAGAGTTAAGTGACTTAATTATAAAATTTATGTGGAAAAAAAACCATGAAAGACTATCCAAGAAAATGCAAAAACCATTAGAGATGAGTAAGCGTTTTTTCCCCTTTAACACTAGCGGTTGAACCCAGGGCTTCTGCACTGCAGTACATCCCAGCCCTTTTCTGTTTTTGAAACAGGATGGCACAAAGTCGCCCAGGCTGACCTCCAACTTGGGATCTTCTTGTCTCAGACTCTGGAGCCTGTAGGATTTCAGGCATGACCACCATGCCTGGATTCAAAGTCGTTTTTAACTAAAATGTATAGGTTGCACAGCAAAACAAATTAGGAAAAGCTAAAGGCGAGTGTATGTAGAAATATGACATGTAACGTAGTCGGCACATCGTATCAGTGGGAAGAAACAAATACATTAACAGGTGGAGCTGGAATCATTGAGTAAAGAAAAAGATAGAAATTCTGTATATTTTCACAGTATACACTAGAAAAACAAAAGAATCAGAACTCTAAATATACAAGTGAAACCTTGCATGTTACTAGAGAAAACCTAAGTGGACCCATCTCTAAGCGGAAAGTGGGGAATATTTTCCTATGAATCAAAATCCAGTTGTGCTAATGGAAAACACTGATTAATTTGACTTCAGGAAAGACCAAAAAACTTTCTTGAATGACAGGGGTGTGGGGGTTAAGTAAGCAAGAAAGAATACTATAAGCAAAGTAAAGATCCAAATTCCAAATGGGAGGGGGGATATTAGAAAGAGAGAAGATGTTGACCCCCGACCTACACAGGCATGACTAGAAAGTTCAGAGAAAAATCAGAAATGTAAGTGGGACCTACATAAATGAAGGAAATGTCCAAACTGACTCATAATGAGAGGTGTTCATTAAAGCTGCAAGGAACTTCTACCTATCACCCACGAGATTTGTGGCATGCGACGGTAAGGAAGAAGCCGCATAGCTGTAATCAGGCAGCAGTGAGCTCAGAGCGATCCGGCCCTGCTGGCAGAAAGGAAATGCCAGGAGTGCTGAGGGCGCTGGGTTTCAGGATTGCAAGGGTGGTGCCCGGTCTGGGGTGCCTCCCACTCGGTCTCTCAGAGCATGATTGACAGCGTGACTGATGGGGCGCTGTCCTGCCAGCTGTGTCTGGGGCGCATGTCCTTTCCCACAATGCACTCTGTTGTAATGGGAGGTACAACAGGCCATACGGTGCATGAGATTTCAGTAGCTGAGAGTGAAGGAGGTTACAGCCGGCAGCGTGCACCTGGCTTGGGACTTCAGGGTGCTCCAGGGGTCTTTGTCTTCCGTATCTCTCGCGCCAGATGGGATCCCTTAGGACAAAGGTGGTCAGCCCTGGTGCACAGCCCAAGTTCAGACAACTGGAAGTGTATTAGATTGCCAAAATCCAAAAATGTGTCGATAAACCGCGTAGGCTAAACTGTGGGACAGGTCGAGCTGTGTGCAGAATGCAAAACGCTACAACAGTGTGGTAGGGAATTTGACAACATCTAACCAAACTATGCATGCATTTGCTCTACGACCCTGAAATTCTGCATTTAGGAATCTGTCACAAAACTCACAGCCACATCTAAAATAATTCACACGGAAGGGTGTTCAGTGCCACCCACACACCCCTCAGTAGGGGCCTGTAGACTGCACTGTGGTGCTGCCACACTGAGAAAGGGAGAAGGAAGACAATTACACACCAATGTGGTATGTCCTTCCATTTTTTAAACATTAAGGGTGCCCTTTGCTGTAAACCGGAGTCTGGAAATGAAGCTCCAATGTGGCAGATTAGTCACTGGCTTGGAAGTATGAATTTACTGGTTTCAAGCCCTCAGGCAGGAAAACACTTAATAAAAATGATGGTTGCTGCTAACGACCTTAGCTGCACTCTGATCTGACTGTTCGAGGTACTGCACTTAGCCATGGGCCTGAGATCTCCTTTGATCTTCCTTACGCAGGCACAGAGAACTTCACCTTCCACAGGGTGACTGGTGGACCAAGTTTGTTGTTGCCCACTCAGTACGTTTACTATGAATCTCTCTGTAAGCATGCTGGTAAGGGATCAAGCACACTGCTATCGGCTTTCCAAATCTCATCAGCTGCTAGTCTGTGGTTCTGAGGTCAGACATCCCTAATCTGACCAGTGGGTGAGACGGGAGGCATCAGCAGTCACAAACCTGGGAGCGCTATGGATGGAGCTGTGAATGCCTTTGGTTTTAAGGAATCTGGAAGTGGCTCTTCCTCCCCCCACTTGTCCTGTGGGGACAGTGGCAGGATAGGTCCAGGCTTACTGTAACCAGCACCGTCTCCATGTGATCTCTTCCCTCCTTAGATCCTGCAGAGGGCCGAGCTGCTGCAGGGATGACCATGTTCTCCCGTGGTGCTCCCGCCTTGCTGCTGGCCTGTTGGTGGCACTGTCTCTGAGTCCCGAGTCTTTGGGAGCCCAACAGCACCCAGAGGTTGTAGAGGAGACTGAGCACAGGCAGATGCCCTGGGGCTGATAGGAGCTTGCATGCCAGCCCAGCAGGGGGCACTGCGTGTCTTCTCTTTCCTCAACTGTGAACCAGTGTCCTCCCCACAGGAGCTGCCTGGTGAGGACCTGCTAGGACTAGGCTCACCTGATAGACACAGGAAGCCGGTTACAGTGGTGAGGAAATTGGCCAGAGCTTTAATACAAAGTTTGCAGCTCTTATTTCTTCTCTTGAGAAAGTGCCAGTTATGTCTGTAAGCCAAGGAGTCTGTGAGAGCAGATTTGTGTTAGAAATGTATCCTAATAGTGATGGCCTGGAAAAAGAAGTTTAGTCTCTTCCAAGATATTTTTTCATTTTCTTGAACAAAGTATGCTCGGGTCATAGTAAATAGACTCAGCTTCCAAGTAACTTCAAGCAGTTTTCTGGAATTTTACATTTTTTTACATTTTCCAGGCAACTATCTATTTTGCATTCTTTTTTCTGTACTGGGATTGAGCCCAGAGCCTTGCCCAGAGGTATGTCCCCAGCACCCCCCACACTCTTTTAAATCGTGAGGGAGGGTCTCGATAAGTTGCCCAGGGAGGGTTCAAACTTGCCCCAGTCTCTTGCCTCAGCCTCCTGGAATGCAGGGATTACAGGCTGCACCTCCACGCCAGGCTGCTCTGTGTCCTGCAGGGAACTGTGTGTTGGGGTCAGTCGTTGCTTTTTCCTAGAACTCACTATGGGAGGTCATCAGCCTTTTCTGGGCCCACCTCTAGGTTAAAAACAAATTCTATAAATGTAATTCATGTATAGTTCATTCACCCGAGCTACCTCAGGTACCATTGCCTTGCTTGTTGCCATAAAATCTTGACGAATGAGTTTTTAAAATGACTGCCTCTGTAAAAAATGAATATACCTGGAGGCATTTTGTTCATTTGCCCTGTTTGAGCTGCGGCGGGATTACACAGCTGGTTCTCTGGCGTTCTCTCCCCGGAAGCACAGGAGCTTCCCTGAGTTTGGTGATTTCTGTACCAAAAGCCTAGTTAAAGTTTCTGACCTTCAGGTCGAAGTGGCCTTGCCCCAACCCTAACTCCATAGGAATCTGAGGCAGTACTGGGGTCCGGCACTCAGGACCCCAGCAGTTACCAGGAAGCCCACAGTGAGGGGAAGTAGCCTGCAGGAGAAGAGACAGGAAAAGCACCTTGTAAAGAGAACCCCCGCATTTTCAACGCCTCTGTGTCTCTGCCCAGCACCCTGATCTTAGCAGATCACAAAGGACCCCAAGTGCAGCCCCAGCGGTGTGCACAGCTCTGCCACACAGTGACAATGTCCCCACCACATCGCAGAGCAGCTGCACCCTGGTGGGAAAAGCACAGACCCGTGGGCCTTTGGAAAGTCCACAAATCAGGGCCGGAAGACGGGTCCCGAGGGCTTAGCTGTGTGCTCCTGGAACAGAACTGACTTCTGTAGACATCCGCTTTGAAGAGCTACTTCACTGCTACAGCTTGGATTGTTAGGGAGTCTTTTCTATTTGAGATTATAAAATAAAGAACATACAGAAAGTTTCAGATGCTGACTAGGGTGCTCACTGCCTGCTGTGGTCTCACCGGTTTCTGCCCACGAGATGTGCAGCCTCCCTCAGTGAACACGCCCAGTTTTCCATCACACCCGCTGAGCACGCAGAGTGTAGCTCGGTCATGTGGCACTGTGACACTCGCAGCCTGCTCGCCCCAGGGTCACAAGGCTGGGGATCGGCCATGAAAGGGAAGCGGGTGTAGCTGAGTGTAGAGAGCTTGTTCTGCTGCGTGAGAGCCTGGACTCCTTCCCTAGCACGCATGCACATGTGCACACACGCGCGCGCACACACAGTCTGCTAGTTTTGTTTCCTCAAGCTTGTATTCTGATTTAAGAATGGACAACTGTGACCTCCCGGACGCCTGAGTCTGCCCTGGGGACAGTGCTGTCTGAGTCCGCCCCGGCCAGGTCCGAGGAGGACTGAGTGGTGCTGACTGAGCCCGGAGCCCGGTCCAGCCCCGTCCCCCCTTGAGGAAGAATGCATCTCTCTCTGCCCTCATGGCTTCTTCTGTCTGACACTGTAAGTAGTGTCAGGGCCACCTGAGGGGGTCTGGAGGGTCGGGGCTTTTGCTCCAATTCGGCGGCAGTTAGGGAAGACTGCTCGGGTTCTTGGCACCCCTGCTTGGCCCCTGAGAGTACTGGTGAAAATATTCATGTCATGCTCTCCCTGAGGAGACTGGAAACCATCAGAGGAAAATTCTTTGTTTAAAGCTTTGATGAATTTTTTCCCAAAGCACTTGATTCTTACAATGGGAGTACAGGTCAGTGTCCCTTAGCACCCCCAGACCAGAAGTTCTTCAGAGTTTGGGATTTTGCATTTTGGAATATTTGCATGGCTTTTATCAGCCAAGACTCCCTAAGGTGAAAATCCAGACTCCACAATGCTGCAAAGTTCAGAACCTCCCGAGCAAAACAGCTGCTCACTGTGTGGCTGCCAGAGGCAGGGAGCAGAGCTGGTGCGGCCCTCCTCACATCAAGGAAGGCCCGGGCGCCCTGCTTCCTCACATGAGGCTGCACCCTAAAGGCCCTATCGACTCCCAGGAGCACCGCAGGCCGGCGGCCAGGCCTCAGTGTGCAGCTGGGACAGCCCAGGTCCAAGCACAAGCAGAAGTCCCCCCGTAATCCAAGGAGCCTGGGCGGGGGGCTGACTGCTTCATCCTGGGAGTGGAGGAAGCCCTGTAAACGTTTAACTTCTGGGCTGAAAATGTAACATTTGTAGAGCTGTTAGGGGTAGGAAGTGCCCCTAGTGACACCGATGTCCCTGTGTACTCTGGAAACATGGGCCTGTGTTCTTTCCCTCCGTACGATTTAGATCTAGACGTCCTCCGAAGGCTGGTATGTGCAGAGGTGGGGCCTTGGAAGGTGGCTGGATCATGGGGAGCTGCAGCTGGCTTGCTGATGGGGGGCGGGCCCTGGTTAGAGTTACATCACTAGGGTGTGACCTAGAAGGGGTCTGCTGCCCTTCCGGCTCTTCCCTCAGGTTGCTGCTTCCTGTCCTCCATGACACGAGCAGCTTTCCTCCACCAGGCCCTCCACCTGTCCTACCTGCCTGGAGCCAAAATAAACCTCTCCTCCTCTGAGTTGTGGATGCTGGGTATTTTGTCCCAGCAACAAGAAAATGACTAGGACAAGTGTTCATGTTGCCTTCCTGGCTCCTCCCTGCCCTTTGTGGGGAAGACTGAACTGGAATCTCCCTGCCCACATGAGGAAGGTTCAGATCACTTCAGACCCCAGCAGCAGGCAAGAAGCAGGGCTGCCAGTCCCCGCGAGTCCTTTCCCTGAGCCCATCACATCCTGGTCCCCTTCGCCAGCTCTCCTGCCTCCCACCCCACCTGCAGCCCAACATCAGGTGACATTGCAGCCTCAGGAAGCACCCGGAATCCCATCAGCCACCCCGCCCTGTAGCCATCTCCCTGTCCGGGCCTCCCGATGGCTGCATGGCATGGCCCCACAGCCAGAACAGCCCTCTGCCCTGACCAGTGGGGCAAGGTCCTCCTGGGCCTCCTCACTATGCTCCCTCCCTAGTGCTCGCTTCCGCAGCACATACACTATGCTCTCTCCTTGCTCCAGCGGTGCTTTGTCCAGGTCCTGATCCTGCGGATGAGAAGGGCAATCTGCAGTACTGTACTCCAGCTTCCCTGTGTGCCCTTGCGAGTGGCTGTGTGCCCTCTCCACCTGTCCCACAGCCACTGCCTCATCCCATCCTCCAGTGTCCAGTCACTCTGTACCCCAAGGAGAATCCGTGGCAATGTGAACACAGCAGCTGTGCAGCATCATACACCCTGCTCCTCTCCTGGGGACAGGCCATGGTGCTCGCAACTGTGTGACTTTGTCCCAGAAGGTGACTCTGCCCTCAGCATTTCCTCAAGTTTCTCTCCTGCTGCTGGGCACTGCGGGCAGTCTCAGGGCTGTCCCGGAGCCCTGCCCACCCTTCCTTCTGTGGAGCTGCACAGGATCTGCATCCCGCCTTGTCCTGTCCCCTTGGGACACGTCTCTCATGGGCTCCGCGTCTCCCTAAAGCGGTTCCCCTCATCTTCTGGGCTTTATTTGTCCCTCCAGCATGGCTTTGCCCATCTTTCTGGGAGAAGTCATGTTCCCTTGGTTTTTTCCATCTTGAACGTGTCCTACATCGACCCACATTCTTTCCTGGTCACAGGCCGAGGACTAAGTGGAGGGCGGTTCTGTCTCCATTGCCCAGCAGAAGAGAGGCCAGGCAGAGGCCACTGTGTGGACAGAATTTGGGTCAGGGGACCTGGGACTTCAGGGGGCCATGCGGGGTCCCTGCATGGCGAGAAGGAGGCTAAGCACCTGCTCTTAGGCTTAAAAGCTCCTGTCGGTGCCCCTTAGAGTCCAGTTAGGAGGGAATCTGATTCTGATGGAGCCCGAGTACAGCTTTGGTTCTGAGAGAAGCAACAGATGAGAGAGAAGCCAGGTGTGGTGGTGCACACCTGTCATCCCAGCATTCTGGGAGGCTGAAGCAGAAGGATCTCAAGCTCGAGCCCAGTCTGGGAAACTTAGGAACTTAGTGGGACCCTGTCTCAAAAAATCCTAGGGATGTAGCTTAGTGTGTGGCTTCAATCACTATTACTCCTAAGAAGGGGAGAGAGAGAGAGAGAGAGAGAGAGAGAGAGAGAGAGAAAAGGGACTCTGTGACCCATGTCGGTGAAGACAAAGCCTTGTCTGCGCCAGGACCAAGCAGGACTTGGGGACAGCTCAGGCTGTGGACAAATAGCTCACTGCCTCCGGCCTGCCCAGGGAAGAGCCACTCTCTGGCCCGGGGCCTGGCATTGAGGCCCAGTGCTGAGGCTCTGGGGTTGGAGTGGACCTCAGGACAGGTGGGGACCCTGGTCTGGAGGGAACATGCGCCACTGCTGGTGGCTTTGTAGGAATCTGCCAGTTCGGTGTTCTCCGTGCAGGAAAAACGGGGCTTGACATGCTCGTTGGGGATGGGCATGTCACGGCACAGAGTGTATCTGCTTTCTGGTTCCTGATGGAAGGCAGCAATCATGGCTGGTAGCTTGGGGGACGCTTGTTTTACTTCCTGTCCTGTCTTGCTCGGTGCCGCTGAGCCAGAAGGCGGATGCAGCACTCTTTATCTCCCTTCATCTCCCCGCGTCACTGGCCTTCGGAGGAAGTTGATCTTCCTGTATCAGGTCTTTGTTCAGTCTTCTGTCCTTCCCTGGAACTCTGGGCTGTTGTCACCGCCTGTGCTTCCCTGCTGTCCCTGACTCTGTCTCCTCTTTATATTTCTGGCAGGATATGAGATCTTAGTGGGAGAATACGGGTGCACATCAAGAAGACCACAGAATCTGGGTCCTTAAGGTCAGGCCAGGGGACAGGGAGAGGCTGGGGCTGAATGACAGGATGACCAGGAGGACACGAGTGCACCGAAGGTGACCTCCATGGATGGCCTTGACCTCCGCGTGCCCGACACCTCCTCCCACACTCAAGGGACGTCCATTGGATCAGCAACCTGTGGAGGGCAGCAGGTCCTAACACGGGCCAGGGAGCCCCAGACAGGAGCTGGGCAGAGGTCCCCAGTAACTTGATACTAAAGTCCCCAAGCCCGTGAATGGCTTACCCAGGACACTAACTGGATACTCTGCTTGCTCACTTTAAGAAAAGCTCCTGCAAGTACAGAAATGTCTCCAAAGTCTTCTCTGATGAGCATGACAATCAGCGCTGGGGTGACCCAGCATTTTGATGTCCTACGTGTCCCAACCTAACAGTCCCTGCATCTGCCCTTTTTCTAAAGCCTGAACTTACCAGCCCTCCCGGTTCCCATGGAGGAATTTGGCCAAAAGGAAACGATCCTTTCCCACACCACCCCTCTTCCTGCCTGACCCCGAACTGACGCAAGATTTCCAGAGTCCCAGAAGCAGCTGTGACGGGGCATGTGGCCTGGGCGTGTCTGTCCTGTCGGGAAGGCTGTGCTCAGGATGAGGAGGCACAGCCAGATGGGGGTGTGCTCCTGGGAGGGGAGCTCGGCCTGACCCTTTGCCCAGCACAGCACTGGCAGCCGCAGTGAGAAGCAGGATGCTCAGCTTTCTCACTGGGAAAGGGCGGGGCGGGGCTCAGGCGGGCCAGCAGGGTTGAAGGAGGCACTGTACCTAGATGGAGTCTGTTGGTCCTGCCCTGGTCTTGCCACAGCCAAAGGAAGGCCTAAGATAAGGCCAGGTGGATAGCAGGTTCTGGACTGGATCTTCTCCCTGCTTGAGTCTGCTTTGTAAATTTTAATTTTAGCAGACACCTGCTCACTGTGCAGTGCAATATTGTGTGATGATCAACTCAGGGTCTGCAGCATACCTGTCACCTCACACGTTTAGAATTGCTTTGTGGTGAAACACTCAAAATCTTGTCCTCCAGTCATTTTGAAAGAATACATGCTGGTTAAGTGGGGTCACTACTGTGAGATCGAGCACCAGGGATTATCTACTGACAGCTTCCCCCAGCCTCCGTCTTCTCTTCACTCCCAGCCTCTGGCAAACATGCTTCTACTCCCTTCCTCTGTGAGATCAACTTGTTTTTAGATTCCACTTGAGTGAGATTATGTGGTATTTGCCTTTCTATGCCTGGCTCATTTCACTTAACGACCTACCCATGTTCTATCCATGTTATCAAAAATAACAGGATTTTGTTATCTTTTATGGATGAATAATATTCTATTGTGCATATATATCACCTTTTCTTTCCTTTTCCTTCATTTCTCTTCCTTTCCCTTCCCTTCCCTTCTCTTGCAGGACTGAGGATTGAACCCAGGGGCCTTACATATGTTAGGCAAGTGCTCTACCACTGAGTGACATCTCCAGCCCTTATTTTCTTTTCTCTTTTTTCTTAAATACCTATGGCATTTTATTTTTCTTTTGAGTTGACACATATTATGCACATTTGTGGGGCACAGCGTGATAATTCAGTGCATGCATACAACTTGTAATACTCACGTGGAGGTAACGAGCAGTTCCATCTCCTTACACAGTCATCATTCTTCATAGCTAGGAGCCGTCCACGCCACTCTTCTGGCTCTCCATGAAACACCTGTCAGGCTGCTGTACACTGCAGTCCACCCACTGTGCTGAGGAGCACAGAACGCATCTGTTGTGTCCACCCCTTTAGGGACACTTGAGAGCGCCATGCTGGCCACTGTGACCAGCACTGCCGGGGACACATGCGTGGTGTCTTCTCAGAGACTGAGTGCAGTCCTTTCCCGTGCACGTTCACCGGGAGCCAGATCGCTGGGCCAAAAGGAGCGCTGCTTCTGGTTCTTTGCCAGGGTCTTCTGCACTGTTGCCAAAGCGTTAATAAACACCAGAGCCACGCAGAAGGGGCAGCATGGTGTACGGAGGGCCTGGGGAGCTTTCTTCAAGTGCAGTAGGGGCCTGGGACCCCTACTTGGTCTGCAGTGAGACCCGGGACACTCGGTTTGAGGAGTCCGCGTCGTGCTGCGGATGGCTGACTTGGGCTTTGCTCAGCGAAGCCAGAATAAGCCCCTGCACCTTCAAACAAAACCAACTTCCGAGTCCCTTGGTAGCCACAAAGAGTCCACCAACGTTTGGGAGCCTTGAAGAAGGGGTTTGTTCTCAAAAGGTTATGGTCATTTTTGCCAGAGGGACAGCTTTCAGAAGTGGAAGCAAAATACAGTTACCCTTGATATTCTGAAGTCGGTGCATCTGAAACAGAGAGGTTTAAAGTCTGGCATCTGCACTGCTGTCCCAGAAGCACCCTACAGGCAGCATTTGTCAGGTTCCGTGTCACCAGCCAGGGTGGACAGATGTCGCCCTTGAGCTAATTGTCAGAGCTGGGAACTGTCAGTCTCTCCTTCTTCCCCCTGCTCCCCTGCATGTGGGGTGGGGTCAGGTCACTGATGTTTCCTGCTGAGGTAGTAGGTAATTCCCTATCCACAGCATGGCGCTATCCACAGCATGGCAGCTATCCACAGCATGGCAGCTATCCACAGCATGGCGACCCAGTGCAGGGCTCCACGTCATCTCCAGTGGATGGCATCTGACTGGCGCCTTTCCCATCCCCTGCTGGACATTCGTACCCACAAATCAAGATCCCACGAAGCCCAAGACAAACTTCGTGCTTGCCTTGCTCTTCTTGTTATCCATCACTTTTTCTTAATGATGCATCTGGATGCACCTGCAACTCCTGAGAAAATAGGATAAGATTATGATAGCTAAACTCTGAGCTTTGGTGCTGACCTTTGGAGGAAGGTTCTACTCTAAGAGAAAGATTTTCTCAAGAAAAAAAGTGGTACTGACCAGTTTGGATGGGCACAGGAGGCCACATGCTTCCTGCAGGAAGGTGTGCTCCATGCCTCACCAAACGTAGCCACCAAGTAGGAGCCATCCAAGGATGTTAGATTAGAAGAACAGACCAACCTGTGCTGACTCCAAACTGAGGAGTAGACTCCTGGGTTTACCCATTCCCTTTAGTGTTACTATGAATTTCAAAAGACATCTAATACTCCATGTCTTCCTCCCATATGATTCTTGGACTGTTTTCTAAATTCTGTGTGTGTCTTAGTTACTTTTCTCATTGCTGAGACAAAATACCTAACACCCAAAGTTAAAGGAGGAAAGGTTTATTTAGCTCACAGTTCATAGAGGCTTCAGTCCATAATCGGCTGGCTCCAAGGCAAGGTGGCCTGGCAGAGGGGCTCTGCAGAGGAGAAAGAGTTCATGGTGGGAGAAGGTGGCAAAGCAAGCAAGGGGCCTTAGCAGCTTTTTTCTGCCCCTTTTATAGTCTATCTAGGCTGCTGGGATTAGGATGAATGCCAAGCCAATCAGTGGACTGATTTAGTAACCACACACCCTTAATCCTAGTACCCTCAATCCTAGCAATTCACCACGAATCAGTCACACACTCTAGATTCAGGCACCTCTGAAAAAGCCCCACCTGTGACCACATGAGGCTTTGGGGGGACGTCCAAATGCAAGCTGTGACACTGTGCCAGTTCCAGGGTTGGCCGAAGAAGGAAGGGAGGAGTTAAACCACAGGTAAACTTGGCTGCTGTGGGTTGGAGTTTGACTGGAAGTTCTCTTCAGTAGCAGATTTGAGGAGAGGGTTTGGTGGGCAGTGTCTGCAAGACTCTGAATTTGCCCTCCTTGGGACTCTGAGGCAGGTGGGAAGATGTGTTTGTAGATCACACCAAGCAAATTTAGGGTAAAAACACAACCTGTTGTCAAAATTCAGTCAAGTTCCAGGGACATAGATGATGCACTGTGAGACAGCGCTTGCCTGGAGAAAATCGATGACTGAACTTGTAGCGGGTGAGGTGGGGCACAGTGGACCTCCGCTGGCCAAAGTCGTATCGATGTGGCCATGCTGACTCACTCTCATCAGAAACATTTATCAGAGAGAAGGAACCACATGCATTAGAGCCCTCTAAAGTGACAGAAATGTGCTCTGTGCTTTTTCTACACGATCTCATGTAACGCTCGTCGTAACTGTGAGGTGGGACTTCTCCCCATCTTGAAGGTGACGGTAAGTCTGCTGTGAGATCTGTCCATCCTCACTCTTTACCTCAGGGCACCAGGATGTCGGGGTGCTCATGAGGGCAAAGCGTGGCAAAATTAAAATTTGAAATCAGCATGAAGTGGGCCCTGCGAGCTGCTTTTGGGGCGGGGTCTGTGCAGCACAGGGCATCTGAGGACAGAGGCGACATCACGCACTGCCACGTGACTCTCAAGCCGCTTGTGTTGTGCTGAGGACCGGGACGTGGGGTGCTTCCCCTGGCATCCGTGGGCATTTGAACCCCACCGCCAGCAGGGAAGCACTTTGAGAGCACGGACCTTCTCGGGTTGCTTTCTGTACTTTGTTTTGCCACCTGGGCCCTGCATCACCACGTCCTGCCCCTGAGAATCCTCCAGCTCGTATGGTAGGCGTGAGGCAGAGGGAAACAATTTACAGAGCTCCTCGTATGTGGACTTGGTTACTTTACCGTGGGTACGATACTGCAGAACTTGAGTGCGAGGGAGGCGGTTTGCATTTTCCACAGAAGTATGGATAGGCATCGATGCCAGGCTCTTGCCTGTTTCTGCTGGGAACTCTGGGTGTCTTTGGTATTCAGGAGCTGGCACAGATGAAGGCTTTCTGGAGCGTTTCATCCCATGGCCTCCATATTTAAGCTCAAAAACATTTATCAGCAGCCCATCACAGTAGCTAAGTCATGGAAGCAGCCTAGATGTCCATCAAAGGATGAGTGAATGGATAAAGAAAATATGGTATTTACATACCATGGAGCACTACTCAGCTATAATTAAGGATAAATTTGAATCATTTGTAGAAAAATGGATGAATCTTGACACTAGAATACTAAGTGAAATAAATCAGACACAGAAGGTAAAATATTGTGTGAGTTCTCTTATGTGAGAAGCACAAAATATAAATAATTTGAAGAGCAAAATAAAAGAAAGACAATAGGAAATGGGAAGCCCTTTGGTTTTTTTTTGTTTGTTTGTTTGTTTGTTTGTTTTGTGGTGCCGGGGATCGAACTCAGGCCCTTGTGCTTGCAAGGCAAGCACTCTAATCACTGAGCTAAATCCCCAGCCCCTGGGAAGCCCTTTGAATCATCCTGAACCCATTCCCACTCCACCCCTCAGTGGAAAAACTGTCTTCCAGGGAACTGGTCCCTTGTGCTAAAAAGGTTGTTACAAGAGACGGGCCAATACAGAGAGAATCACACCCTTGCTGAGGATCACGTGGCCCTTAGGCAGCAAAGCCAGAATGTGCAGTGGGCAGCATCCCTGGCGCTGTGGCTTAGCCGCTCCCCACCTTGACTCAGTGTAGGCCAGACCAGGACTACGTGGGCTACCCACAGAGACGAGCCAGTGTGGGTGAGGAGGACCGGGGTAGGACAGGGCCACCTTTTATTTAAATTTGAAATTGGAGTGCAGGTTTTCTAAGTCTTCTTACAGGTTTCTACTCAGCGGACCAAGGGAGACAAAAGATATAAACTACACATGCCCCTTAGCTTGCTAACCAAGCATAGAGTCCAAGTTGGGTTGCGGTTATTTCAGCTTACCTGGAATCCATCACTAAGGCCAGTATCGATGGTCAGAGTCTGCACAGCCTGTTGTTTATGCTATTCGGTGATGCTTTCCTGACTTCTGGACGTGAGTGGGAAGCAGTGGCAGCTGAAGCCATCCTGAGTGGTCTTCTTCCCTGTGGAAAGGCCCTGTGTGGTCCTCCCCTCCACTTGTTGTGGCCACCGGCTCCTTTGCTGCAGGCTGGAGTTTCAAGCACGCTGATTCACACCTGCAGGTCAGACAGAAACATTAAACGCTGACTGCAGAACAGTCTTCTTAGAGATTCAAAAAGTCTCTTTCCTTCATGGTCAAGAAAAGAGCCCTTCCAGCATAAATCTGTGATGCAGACTCTCCGTAACTCTCCAAGGGAAGTGGAAACAGGGTGCGTTTGGAGAGAAGTGGCCTCACTAATGATGTTCGTGTTCCTCTCCTCCCTGCAGGGCTGCTTGACGACACCCAACTCCCCGTCCACGCATCCACGCTCCTTAAATTTGGGTCCATCCCTGTCCCTTGGCAACATCTCGGGCATGTCGGTGAAGTCAGAGATGAAGAAGCGCCGGGCCCCGCCTCCTCCAGGCTCAGGGCTGCTGGTCCAAGACAAGGCATCCGAAAAGGTAGGGGCGGGCAGCGCCGGAGACCAGAGTCTTTAAATGACCCACTTAACTCCCCAGCAGCTCCCTGGAGACATTGTCATTTCTCACACTTGTGGTTTTAGCAAGAAGAGTGTTCAGGGTGAACATCTGCACTTTATTTAGAAGCAAAGGTGAGATACCATGCCGTTTCAGTTGTTGGAGACGGGAAACTATTTCGAGCCCTTCCGTATTTCAGAATGTGTGCTTGCTAATGAACCTGTGTTTCATCTGGGCCCTGAAACTCAGGGGCATCCGTGTAATTGCTTATAAGAAATCTGCGTGGATGTGGGTGCCTTAAGAAATCTGAAGCGTGGAGAAGTAGATCTGCAATAATTCAAGCCCATAGGAAAACCGAGAGTGTCATCGCATGTTACGTGGCTTTTGATGTGATCCGTAGTGTATTTTGTGCATTTAAGCAGCCTCCTTTTTCAGGTGTCCTCAGAGCTCTGTAAAGCCTCTGAAGGTAGCTGAGTCTTGAGGCACTGGCTGGCAGAGCCTCGCTGTCCACCCCAAGTCCCTTCCCCGGTTCTGTGCCCTTGGGCTGCTTCCCTGGGCTCCCGGCTGATGCCTGGAAACAGGCTTTGGAACATCGACCCCTCCCTTTCCACGGTTTCGGGGCTCTGGGACAGCACTATCAATCAGTGGGTTTTTTTTTTCTCCCCACAGCTTCGGTTACCTGCAATTAACAGCAGTCCAGAAATATTAACTGGAGAATTCCAGAAACAGTTCATAAATTTTAAATGGCATGCTGTCCTGAAATCTCCGGCAGTTATGCTGCGTCCTGCCCGGGATGTAGCTCTCGTCTGTGGGTCCAGCATGTCCACACTGTGTGTGCTACCCGCCCGTCAGTCACTCGGGAGCGGTCTCTGCAAGGGCTGATGGTAGTGAACTTGCTTTGCTGTGAGTGAGGAACCCCGATTTCATTTCCAAATGGCCCCGGAGTGCAAGAGCTATGAAGATGGCCATTGGGTAAAGGAGTGACACGCTGTCAAGGGCCTCTTTGCAGTGAGAGGTGACTCTTTATCCTAGGCCTGCGTGCACAGGAGAACCATGTCTGTTAGGGTCAGCCCCACTCCAGGCACCAGCTGGGGGTCTGCTGACACGTTGCCCATGTACATGGAGAGACATGGGCTGGAGCACATAGAGGCGGGAAGCATTCGCTGTCGTAACCCACCCTCGTGTGAGTAGTGTGGCAGAGATCGCGCAGGGGTGGCGGGGTGGTGGGGTGGTCCAGTGCTTCTGATTCTGAGACGCAGAATTGCCAAAGGCAGTCAGGTGGGCAGCTCTGTTAGTGTCCCACAGCGCGAGGTGGGACACCTTGTACTTTGGCAGCCAGCGCATCTCTAACCGCCACACAGCCCAGTGGCCGGGAGACAGCCCACCCTGAGCACCAGCTCCAGGGGCTGCAGTGAGACAGCCCTTGCTCTGCGTGGACTTCACTTCGTACCCCTCTCTAATGCCACAGTCCCTGTGTCACAAAGCTAAGGCACATCACAGCCCCGCTAGTCTTTACATTCCAACCCTCTTTTGCTGTTTATAATGTAACTTCTCCTTTAGATATGCCAGAAACTTAGTCTAGACCTCTCCAGGCTGAGGCTTGGCTCTTGGGTCTTGGTTAGGAGTTGCCGCAGCTGACTTCTGTGGTGGGCCCCGACATCTTGCCTGACTTCCTTCCTGGTCTGACTGCTGTGTCTTGCTCTGCTGGTTGGTCTTTTGATCATCTTTCTCTGGGGCGTCCTTAATTTCATGTCTCAGTGACTTCCATTCAGGGTTTTAGACCAAAATTGCTCCCAAGAGTCTCCTGTGTGTGGAAAGTGATGGACATGAGGCTCTGTACTCATGGGTGTCTGTATCCTGGATCAGTGTCTAGCTGGATGTGCTGTGAGGAGGCAGGGTCTGGTTGGAGGGTCACTGGAGTGTGAGCCGGAAGGGCAGATTCCTGTCCTCAGCTCTTTGCTCCTCTCTCTGCTTCCTGGCCGCTATGCAGCGAGCAGCTCTCCTCCTCCAAGCCCTTCCATGTGCCCTTTCTGCCTTCAGGCCAGCCTACTGTGGGCTGAAACTGTGAGCCAAAACCAGCCTCTCCTCCTTTAAGTGAAGGCGAGTAGGTGACTAAGACACCACCTGGACCCACGTCCAGACCTTTTCATCCATGTCCTTTGAAATCTGTCACAAAAGCTTGTAATGCGATGTATTTTAGAAGAAAATATTTTGATTTTTGTCTCAAACATTTCATAACACCACTCATGTTTTGTGAATTCCCCATGATATTGCAGTTATGTTTTGATAAACGGGAACTTAGTCCCAGATAGCACATCATTTTATTGTACCTTTGCACTACGAAATGAGGCATGAGGATGTCCACAAAGCACCTTTCATATGCTCGGGTGCGGTTCTGAACTTCTCCGTAACACACACACCGTTTCCACAGCGTTAGATGTTTTCGGTCACCTACCCCTGGGGATGTCTTATTGCTTTTGGTTGGGTAGATATTTCTTTAGTGGTGAAAAGAATGAATTCCAGGATGCTGAACTGCTGTGTCCTCCACCCGAAGGCGATGCTGAGTATCCATGCCTCCCATGTCACCTGCCCGCAGCGGCTACAGCCACATGAATGGAGAAATGCACAGCAAGTAGAGAGTGGGGGATTCTGAGTGAAAATAAATAGCCCTTTATACCTTGTAGAAAAAGCAGAGCTTCCGCAAAGGTGGTGACAGCTTTTTACTGAAATCCACTGTGTTTGGCAAAGACTCAGTGGAGAAATGAGTTTTTCGAAACCATCTCCCTTTTTAAGCATATGAGTGGCACATGTATTCAATGGGAGCATTTGCTACAGACATGCTTTTTCTTTTCTGATTTTTTTTTTTTAATGAAAGGTTTGTTGTTATTAACTGATTTCTGGGAAAGGAACCCAAAAATGTATTGTCGTCCTGGTTGGGGGAAAAGCGTCAGTTCCTCCTCTGTGCACTTCCTTCCATTTAAAGATAAGGCGTTTGTTTGGGAAACCTTATTTATATGCAGCTGTCACTAGTGCTGATATCCTGAAAAAGGGAGAAAGGTTCATTTTCAGGACAGGACTAGTTTGTAAGAAAATGAGCAAACCCTTGCATTCTTATGTTAAAGACTTATTTCCTTCTCGAATAGGTAGAAAAACTTAGTAATTACTTATGCAGGTTTTGAAGGTGGATTAATTTTAGTCATCTTCCAGTTCACCTGAAATTTAAAGAAATTTAAATTAAAAATTTTAAAAAATATCTGTTACACGGTTATGTGCACATAATCTACTTATGTGTATTTACTATTTCAAAAAGTATTTTTCAAAGAGATTTTCCCGGAGTTGTCACAGCCTGGGAAGTCCACCAGGACCCCCTGGACCAGCTGCTTGCAGAGCTGTTGGTGGGACGTGGGTGGGCGCAGGCTAAGTTATCACCGAGCGTGGTCAGCTTTCTCCTCTGAGCTCTGTGGCTGCCCACAACACCGGACCGGAGCTGTTGGCATCATCACACCTGGGCGCCGTACACTGAGTCAATATTTCTCTTACTTTGTGTGTGTGTGTGTACTGGGGATTGAACCTGGGGCCTTTGCACTAGGCTACGTCCCCAGTCCTCCTTTTATTTTTTATTTTGAGACAGGATCTCGCTAAGTTACTATGTTGTGCAGCGGGGCTAGAACTTATGACCCTCCTGCCCGAGCCTCCCAAAGTGCTGAAATTACATGTGTGTGCCACCGTGCCTCGCTTTTTCTCTTACTTGAGCAGGCACTGGGATCAGCTCAGAGGGGGGAGAAGCACGTATCCAGGCCCCACCTTCCGGTTCTGACTCCTCCGTGGGCCGGGGAGGAGCCTGCAGCAGGTTTCCAGCTGTGCCTCAGCTCCTGTTGCTCTGTGGGACCCCACTTAGAGAACCACCCCTCCAACAGTGCCGCCCCAGTAGCTGCCTGCGCAGGGTTCTGAGTGGTGACCCGTGACTGCCCCGGAGGGTGGAGGCTGCAGCAGGCAGTTGCCCGGACACGAGCCACAGCAGGCTTCGGGGTAGCAGTTAGTACCGTCATCCTCACAACGCACGATCATGACGTATGAATCTGCATCTGCAGACTCGGCCGCACGCCCCAAGGGGGGGGGGGGGGAGACGTACAGGATGTTGTCGATATTTTGTAAAAATTCAACAATTTCGGCGCATTTACGTTGGGCATGGTACCAACCTGAGATGGTTTAAAGGACATGTACAGTTACCTTTGTGTTTGTTTACAGACGCTTCTCGTTTAATGACCAAGTTTCGGTCCTGCGACTGGGCCATTCAGTGGCTTGGTCGCTAAACGAGGACCTGAATACCGTGTGTACATTACAGTATTCAGAGCAGAGAGACGGTCTCAGGAGACTCCAACTCGGTGACGCTGCTTTTATGTGCACAACTCTAATGTACAACAGAGCACAAAACCACAGCACCATCTACCACAATCAACACACACTACAGCGCTGTGTAAATAAGGTGTTCTGTACGGAAAAGACGTCGAGGCTCGATCGACAGGTTGTACAGAACTGTACAAAGAAAGATGAGTCCTGAGTCTGAACAGCTGTTAAACAAGCAGGTTGTTAAGCGCGGGATATCTGTGTGTGTTTCTCTTGCGGTACTAGGGACTGAACCCAGGGCCTGCACACTGAGCTACCTCCCAGGTCCTTTTTATTTATTTACTTTTATTTTATTTTGAGATGGGGTCTCACTAACTTGTCCAGGCTGGGCTTCAACTTGTGATCCTCTTGCCGCAGCCTCCCAGAGCACTGGGATGACAGGCCTGTGTCACCACACCCAGCTGCCATTTGATATAAGGGACATCAGCATGTATGGATTTTGGTGTCCTCAGAGGTCCTGGGGTGGATTCTCTCGGATTCTGAGTGTGACTGCACAGCTTACCATAGAGGAAGTTGGGACCTAGGGTTTCGTGTGCAAGTCCAGAAGTCGATATCACTGTGCACTGGGGTCCCGCGGATGCTCATCTTGGGGACACAGACACTGTCCTCTCCCGCCCCAGCCCTGTGCAAGTCTGGATCACAAGGGGCCGCATGCTCCCGGCTCACCCTCTGGTCCTCAGTCCCCCTTGGGAAGTGGGAGCAGGTGGTGGTGGTCAGAGTGTGGGCCCCAGCCCTGCATCCCTGACACGGCCCCAACTTCATCATGACCAGGCTGTGACCTGCAGCAGCATCGACCTGGGCGCCTGGGCCCTGGGGTGAGCCATGTGCACAGTGTGGGGAGCTGGCCAGGTCCACGGGGGTGCGAGCAGCCAGGCGCCTGGGCCAGGGTCCTGCATTACCCGAGTGCATTTAAAAGTCAGATTATCTATTGCCGCAAAATACAAATGTCCAGTTAAAACATCCCCAAGGCCCTGGGACCGACTCATTAACACCTGCATCTTTCCCTTCCTTAGTGATAGTCTCTCTCCTCAGTTTCAAACCACAAACACCCCGTCCACTGTGCCACACCTGCAGAGGATCCCGGAAAAGATAGTTGCCCTTTTAAAATCCTGCCTTTCTCTATTTAACAAGGAGAATAGAATATTGTCAAGTCGCTGGCACGGTAGCCCACACCTGTGATCCCAATGCTGAGGGAGGCTGAGGAAGGAAGATGGCAAGCTTGAGTCCCACTTGGGCAACTGAAGGAGGCTGTGTTTCCAAATAAAAAGGGCTGCAAGTGTAGCTTAATGGAAAAGTACCCCTGGGTTCAATATCCAGTATCAAAAACAAAGGAAGGAAGGGGGAGGGGGAGGGGGAGAGAGAGAGAAAGAAAGGAAGAAAGGAAGGAAGAAAAGAAAGGAAGAAAGAAAGGAAGAAAGAAAGAAAGAAAGGGAAGAAGAGAGGGAAAGGGGAGGGAGGGATCACCCCTCCCTTGGTGGCTGTAAATCATCCTGCCTGACTCCTGTGTTTGTACAGGCTTTTGTATAGCATAGAGCAGCTCCCTCCTTTTTATGTCTCTGTGAATTGATTAGAAATAGGTAGTGTGTGGAAGTTCACCAGACAGTGCTGTGTGGTCTTAAATCTTAGTTGTTGTTTTCTACCAGTATAGAATAGACAGCTATCCATTCATCTATTTAGTCAATACATAGTAGACACCAGCTTGTATGCTGAAACGAAACTATAAATCCATTTTATTATAATAAAGAGTAATTCAAGAAATACTTCAAAGTCCTTCAGGCTTCTTTTGTCCTATATTATTTGAAAAATTGCGTTCATTATGTCCTCCAAGAAATGGCAGCAGGACAAGCAGATTTTTTGGTTATCTCAGGTGTATTGCCTCGGGCTTGCTTTGCAGAGTGACGCTGGCTCTCAAAGGAGAGACAGCAGTGGCTTGCATGTGACCAGTCATTAGCATGACCCAGGACAGAGTTCTCTGGAAAATCTGCTTATGTCTTCAGTATGTGTGGAGCAGCTGCTAGGCGCAGCTAGCTGCATTGAAAAGCACGAGCCAGTATTCACTGCTCTGACATCTCAGAGCACTGTGCACATGGAGAGAGCTTAGGGTGACCCCGGATGTTAGGAGCCTCGCAGAAGCATTGCTATGGAAGTTCCATTTCCTGGGTCTGGTAACTAGGAGACTGCGGGAAATCGTAAAACCCTGCTGAACAAACTCCCCAAAACACTTTTCATCAAGAACAGAGGTGTCCATCTGATCATCCTCACGCTTTGTCCATCATACCTGTAATTTCAGCACTCTAGGAGGCCGAAGCAGGAGGAACACAAATGCAAGCCCAGCGTGGGCAGCTTAATGAGACCCTCTCTAAACATAAAATATAAGAAAGTGCTGGGGGTGTAGCTCAGTGTGAATGAAGGTCCTGGGTTCAGTCCCCGGTGCTGGGGAGAAATGGTCCTTTTCTGTAAGCACTGAGCCCTGTCCTGGCATGTCCCGGGCGGCGCTCCTCAGTGAGGACCCGGGCTGGCGCAGACGCGCAGCCCCGTCCCGGGAGTCCCGTGAGCCGGGCCAACGCCACGCGGGCAGCTCAGCGGCAGACTCCAGCACCCACTTCTCCTGTCCCTCGACTCTGCGCCCTTCCTCGGTTTCATCTTTCTCCGAATTCCCGCATGTGTAAGCACGGCACACAGAGCACTTGTGTCCCCAGGATCTAACACTGTGCTTCTAGCATTAGGAAATGTTGGTATTAATTTAACGCACATGCACAATTCATTTATCAAGCTCCGGATCATCGCTGCTGTGGTCTGAATGTCACCCCGTGACATACTGGAATCCTGGCCCCAGGGGACTGTGGGGAGGTGGGGCTTCGGCATGGAACTGGTGCTCTTGGTCTTCACCGCCGCCCTTCCTCAGCTTCCCAGGCTGTGGCATTCGATGACAGCACCTAACAGACCGAGTCTGCAGGTGGCAGCGTGGATGTTGAAATTTACACACAGCTAAGGGATTGCTTTTTGAGAGGCCACCGTGGCCGCACTGGGAGCGTCTGTGCCTGAAGGGGCTGTAAGTGAGCCCCGGCATTCCCCTGGCTGAGCTGCAGAGTGACGGAGTCAGCCCGCAGGTGTGGAGCACCAGGCAGGGTCACCCCTCTGACCTCTGACAGCGGGAGGGCGCCGCATGAGGGGAAGCGTTTGTGAGCGTGGCCCCCTTCCTCTGCTCCCCCAGTTCCCTTTTCATTTTGGTGGTTTCTGTGACCTAGGAGGGGTTCTTCGTCCTCTGCTTTCTGGACGTCCTGTTCAATTCCCTTCACTGCGGTTCTCCTTCCAGCGCGTCTTACCCATGTTTCCATATTCTGTGTGTGTGTGTGCGTGTGCGTACGTGTGCATGCACATGTGCGTGTGTGTCCCACTCTGCCGCCCTTGGTGAAATGCCTCCCGTACCGTGCTTTAGATACCCTGGGACGATGCCCGTGGCCGTGTCCCTTGTTCCACTGAGGTCAGGAACTGAGTGCCAGGCCAGGCAGGGCTGCGTGGCGAGGTGACCTTGGAGCCAGCCCCACCCAGCTGCCCCTGTGCCATAGGCCTGTCCCCTTCCTCACTGCTCAACAGCTTTGTGTTCAGAAGGGCCCGGGGTGCAGCAGGTGGCTCTCCCACAAAGATCAGGAGCACACAAGGGAAACAACCTTGCACGTCTGGAGCCAGGGGGCTTTTCTTGAGTATCTTTGATTTACAGTTGTTGAACCCACAGACGCAGAGCCCATGACTCTGGAAGGATAACTGTATGTTAGCTGAGGAAGTGCAGATTCTCCGGGAGACGAGAGCTAGATGCAGATGTTTACATTCCTGTCCTGAGCAGAGGAGCAGCTCTGAGAATGCCGTGTTAGCTGGACACAGGAGGAATTTTCTAGCCAGGCACGGTGCTGCACACCTAGAACCCCAGCACGCTGGGAGGCCGAGGCAGGAGGACGGCAAGTTCGAGCCCAGCCCAGACCACTTAGTGGCTTAGCAAGACCCTGTCTCAAAATTAAAATTTAAAAACCGGCTGAGGATGTAGCTCAGTGCAAAGGCCCTGAGGTTCATGCCCCAGGACTACAAAAAAAAAAGAATTTTTAGTAAATACGTCAAACTAGTACAGAATGTAGTTACTTTGGATTTGTCCTAATTCGTTTTGGAAATAAATAGCCAAGTGCAGGTTTTATTTGCATGCTGAAACGGAAAGCTAAACACAACCGCTCAGCTGTGCGTTGGTGTCCTGGGACCTGGAGGAGGTGGGGACGGGCTCTGTGTGGTAGTCACACTGCCCAGCAGCCATTGTCTCAGCGTCACTCTTGTCCTTGGACGTGGTCATTTTTGTTGCTGTGGTTCTGCCTGTCTACCTTCTCCACCATCACTGTGCTTCTCAGGGAAAAGGGAAATGGCTGAAATCTTGATTCCATTGCCTTCCCTTGGCATTTGTCCGTTTTCTTATTTATTTATTTGTTTATTTATCCTGGGGTTTTTTTGTTTTGTTTTGTTTTTTGAGTGAGGGTCTCACTGTGTACTTCAGGCTGTCCTTGAACTCACTACATAGCCAAAATTTATAGAGATCCTCCTGCCTCAGCCTCCTGAGTGCTAGAATTACAGATGGGCACTTCCACACCCAGTCCCACCACCACATCTTGCCTCTTCATGTCCAAGCGTGTTCATGATTCTCTCTAGTCACCTTGGTAACAGTCAGAAAAGTGGGCTGAAAATGTCAGTATGCTCATCTCACAATGTTAAACATCTCAGTTCATCTCCTGGGGGCACTGTCAGCTCCCCGACACCTGGACTCAACTTCCTTTCTGGACTCTGCTCTTTGCCTGGGGTTGGGCAGGCCAAACTGACCCTGGTGTTTTGAGACGGACTTTCTCCTCCCCCGAGCTCACACCGTTTAATCCCTGTGTGGGCCTTTACTTCTCTGCATTAAAGGACACAACCAGCAGGTTGCCAAAGCAGATCAGAATTGGAAAAGATGTTTGCTGATCACAGAGCGGATATGGGATGGGCATCCAGAGGGTGTGCAGAGCTCACAACTCTGCAATATCAACATAAAAACACGAGCAGAGGACATGAGTGGACACTTCTCCAAAATAAACAGAGGCGAACAGCACAGGAAGGAGGCTCAGAGTCACTAGTGAGCATCAGGAAAAGGCTGGGAAAGGCCGGGCAGTGACCAGACCTCACACCACCAGGAAGCCTCATGTCAGAAAACAAAACAAACCCAAGAACAAGCATCCAGGGCTGGGGAACATGTGCATGTGGAGCCGCGACCGTGACTAAACCACCTGTGGACGTCAGGGGAGCGTGTTACAGTCCTCACGAGCGCTGTTACAGAAAATGCTGGAAAAAGGCTCAGCTGAAAACCAGTGATACACTTTCTAAACACAAAAGGAAACTGGGAACAAGTGAATGAAAAAATGAGAGAAACAAAGAGAAAACAAAAAACAAACAGGTCCCTAAATCCAGCCGTGTTAATGATTCTGTTCACTGTGAGCAGCCTCAACATGGGGGTTAAGGAAGAGCTGCTCAGGATGGATAAAAATGCTGATGGTAGAAAGCTGTTTCAGACAAAAAGACATGGATTAGTCAAAGCAAATGGAAGAAAAAGAAATCAAGTCAGGAGTAAGCACGAGCAGGCTGGTGGCTCCGTGGCCGGCAGGGGCACCGCCCCTGAGGGGAGGATCACCAGAGCCCAGGCGGGCCGCCAGCGGCCTCCAGGAACTCGGCACTTTGCAGTCCGAGGGATCGTTAAGCTGTTCGGATGCAGGCAGAAAATCAGCTTTCCCGGACTTTTCTCCCAGATTCGAGGCGGACGGTAAAGTCATGAGGGAAGTTGGCAGGATGTCGAGGGCTTGTGCTCCGGAGGTGTCCCTAGCCAGGGAGACTCGCAAGACCCTTGCTCCCTGCCGACACTGCCGAGCTTCCGGAGGTAGAAAAGACCGCTTTCCTGTTCCTGGATTGCGGATGCTTTCCATGCAGCACCCGGATCACGGAGACCGTCTGTGGGAATGTGTCAAAATCTAAAATGGAAAAGGCATATCCGGAGAGTCCAAAAAGGGGCTATTCCCAATGGACGCATTATGGGAATCCGCCTTGAAGTATATGAACTCAAATGACTCTGACTTTTCAAAAGAAAGTGGCGAAAAGGCTTAGCGCCAGTACAAGAAACAAAGAACATGGTCACCTTTCCCTCCGGGCCAACACATCTTCCGCGTCAAGCACGTCTGTTCAATTCCAGCCAGCTGGTCCCCAGACCCAGCGCAGGTGTGGGAACAGAGTGGTGCGCGCCCCAGATGCAGCTAGAGACAGAGCATTGAGAAGCTGGGGGGAAGCAGTGTTGACAGTGTGACTTGGTTCTGAAGGAATCTGCCATGGAGGGCTTGGTGGTGTTCCTCGGAGCCCAGGGCTTAGCATGCTGTGGTCAGCTGTTCCGTTTGGCAGATGCAGAGCCTACGACTCTTCAGCCCAACCAGCAGTGAACCTCATATTCTAAACACCTCTCTGTTGTGTGCAGAGTGATAGGAACATACAGTGAATATTTAAATCAAAAATTATTGCAGTAAAACACACATTGCCGTGAATCCACCTCAGAATTCCCCCCTCACTTTGAACACATTCATCGATCATCCTTGCCACTTTCTGCAGCTGCTCTGGAGTTCTCTTTCCTGAGTGTCTCTGGTCGGGCCGTCCTGGTGCCTTGAGGTCCTGAATGGATTCAAAACATTTCCCTTTCATGGTTATTTTGACTTTGGAGACAGCCGGGAAGTTGCACGGTGCCAGATCCAGTGAATAAGGTGGGTGAGGACACAGTATCACGTTTTTACAGCTGGCCTTTTCATTGAATGGCATTCAGCAGCAGCGTTTGCCTTATTTTTTAATCGTACCTCATAAAGACATTCAGGAAAGAGGATTCCAGAGCTGCTTCAGAAAGTGGCGAGGATTATGGGATGAGCATATTTAAAGTGGGGGCAGCGGTTTGAGGAGATTAATGGCAGTGTGGCTTTTACTGTAGTAACTCTTTTAAACATTCACCATATAATCTGATCATACATCATATACAGAAAAATGTGTGATAAGGATCAACATCTTTATCATAATTTTAGAAAAAAGATCTCAAGGTAAAAGAACATAATGAACTCAATACATCACAAAATGTAGTAATCACATATGTTACATGCTAGTAACAGCTACAAATTACAAGAAGAAGAAATGAACAGAATTAGAGGTTGAAATACAAAAACCCACAATCTTATTGGTGAAAAGCAAAACCTAGACAAAACAATCTCTCAGACCAAGTAGATAAAATAATAAAAATAAAAGATAATCAGTAAAGAGATAAGAGAATATGACTAACGCTAGCAACTTTCAACACAAGTGGTATTTATTCATTTTTGTGGTGCCAGGATCCACGCCAGGGCACTGGGCATGCTAGGCAAGTGCCTTACCACTGAGCTACACACCTAGCCCACAGCCCACAGATGATATTTGTAGAATAGCATGTCCAACATCTATGAAGTACACATTCTCTTTGAGTACCATGTAGTATGTTCATTAACACATCTAAGTACATGTGGAAAGATTTGCATCATATTAAATTAGAAATCAACAACGGTAGCATGTCTAGGAAAAAAACCAAGCAGTAACTAAACAATACTTCAAAATAAACTAAGTCAAAGAAGAAATCATGAAGGAAATCAGAAACTATTCTGAACTGAATGAACGTGAAAACATATTAAAATTGGTGAGACAGAACCACAGTAGTGCTTAGAGGGAAATGTGCAACTTTTAGTCTTTTGTTTGGTGCCTGGGTTGTGGCTCAATAGCATGTGCAAGGCCTGGGTTCTATCCCTAGCACCTCAATAACCTATTAATGGTACATTAGGAAAGAAGAAAGGTTAAAAATCAAAGACCTACACAGAAGAAGTAGACAGAGTCCTAGACACATATGAATTACCAAAACTGGATCAAGAAGATATAAAAACTCTAAATAACCCAACATCAGCCACTGAAATTGAAGAAGTAATTAAAAACCTGCCAACAAAGAAAATCCCAGGTCCTGACAGATTCACTGCTGAATTCTACAAGAAATTTAGAGAATATTTAATGCCACTAATTCTCAAACTCTTTAACGACATTGAAAGAGAAGCAGTACTCCCAAATTCATTCCTGGAAGCAAGCATTACCTTGATACCAAAGCCAGAGAAGGATCCAGTGAAAAAAGAGAACTACAGACCAATCTCATTAATGAACATAGATGCAAAAATCCTCAATAAGATACTGGCAAACATAACGCAACAAGTTATCAAGAAGATTATACACTATGACCAAGTAGGATTCATTCCAGGGATGCAGGGATGGTTCAACATATGCAAATCAATAAATGTGATATACCGTATTAACAGAGTCAAGGACAAAAACCATATGATCATCTCAGTAGACGCAGAAAAGGCATTTGACAAGGTCCAACACCCATTCCTGATAAAAGCCCTGCAGAAAATTGGAATAGATTGATAAAAGCCATCTATGACAAACCAACAGCCAACATCATACTAAATGGTCAAAAACTAAAAGCTTTCACTCTAAAATCCAGAACAAGACAAGGATGTCCGCTCTCACAACTGTTATTCAATATAGTTCTGGAAACGTTAGCTAGAGCAATTAGACAAGAGAAAGAAATAAAATAAGGATAGGAAAAGAAGAAGTTAAATTATCATTATTTGCAGATGACATGATACTCTATATAGAAGACCCCAAACACTCCACCAAAAGACTTCTAGATTTAATAACTAAATTCAGCCGCATAGCTGGATACAAAGTCAACACTCAGAAATCAGTAGCATTCCTGTACACAAAGAACAGGCTCACTGAGAGAGAAATTAGAGAAACAACACCTTTCACAATAGTATCCAAAAAAATGAAGTACCTAGGAATCAATATCTATACATCAAAAACTACAGTACTTTGAAAAAGGATATTGAAGAAAATATCAGAAAATGGAAAGATATCCCTTGCTTCTGGGTAAGACGAACCAATATAGTGAAAATGGCCATACTCCCAAAACTGTTATACAGATTTAATGCAATCCCAATTAAAATACCAATAGCATACATCACAGAATTAGAGAAAACAATCCTAAAATTCATTTGGAACCAAAAAAATACCTAGAATAGCAAAAGCAGTTCTGGGCAAAAAAAAGCAAAGCAGGGGCCATCACAATCCCTGACCTAAAACTATACTACAAAGCTAGTGTAATAAAAACAGCATGGTACTGGCAAAAAAAACAGACCCCAGGACCAGTGGAACAGATTAGAAGATGAAGAAACATGTCCAAACACTCTCAGTCACCTTATCTTTGACAAAGGGGCCAAACAACCTCACTGGAAGAAAGATAGCCTCGTTAATAAATGGTGCTGGACAAACTGACTCTCCACATGCTGAAGGTTAAAATTAGACCCATATCTTTCCCCATGCACTAAGCAAAAATCAAAGTGGATCAGGGATCTAAATATTAAAACAGAAACACTTAATCTGTTGGAAGGTAGAATAGGTAGAACTCTTGAAGATATAGGTGTAGGCAAGAACTTTATGAACAAATCCCCAATTGCCCAGGAAATATCATAAAGAATCAACAACTGGGATCCAATCTTATTAAAGAGCTTTCGCGCAGCAAAAGAAACCACCAACAGAGTGAAGAGACATCCCACAGAGTGGGAAATAATTTTTACCAGCTATTCCTCTGACGAAGGATTAACATCTCAAATATATGAAAAACTCAAAAAAATCAGACCCCCAAAATTTAAAGACCCAATCCAAAAGTGGGCAACTCAAATGAATAGACACTTCTCAGACGAAGAAGTAGAAACAGCAAATAAACATAGGAAAAAATGTTCAACATCACTGGTCATTTGAGAGATGCAAATTAAAACAACCCTGAGATTCCACCTCACTCCACAAAGAATGGCTGTTATCAACAAATCAGCCAATAACAAATGCTGGAGGGGCTGTGGAGAAAAAGGAACCCTTCTCCACTGTTGGTGGGAGAGTAGACTGGTGGACCCACTGTGGAAATCTCTGTGGAGATTCCTCAGGGAACTAGGACTAGAGATTCCATTTGACCCAGCTATTCCCCTTCTTGGTATCTTCTCAAAAGAATTAAAAGCATCATACCACAGCAATACATGCACACCCATGTTTTTAGCAGCACAGTTTGCAACAGCTAAATTCTGGAAACAGCCCAAATGCCCATCAGCCGTGGAATGGATAAAGAAAATGTGGTTTTTTTTATACAATGGAGTACTACTCTGCCATGAAGAACGATAAGCTTGAGATGTTTCTAGGTAAATGGATGCATCTTAAGACCATACTCTTAAGTGAAATAAATTAGACACACATATTTAAATGCCACATTGTTTCTCTGATGTGAGAAACTGAAAGTGTAAATAAAGACTAAAATGTATTATATTGGGAAAGGGAAGAAAATGTCCAAATGGGAAAGGGAACAAGGGAGGGGGAGAGGGGAAGGAATAGAGGGACAAGAGAAATAAGAAATGGAAGGAAAAAATGCAAACAAAGGTTTTGTAAATAAGGCGAGAGGAGGGGTGAAGGGAGGGGAGAAGAATGGGAAAAAAAAGAAGCAACAAGGTATATCATGTATAAGTACAAATCCCCTATGATGAATGTTATCACTATGTACATCTAAAATGTACCATTAAAATAAAAAAATAAAATAAAAGACCTGAGGTCCACCTTAAGATGCAGGAGGAAGTAGAACAAATAAATACAAAGAAAGAAGAGGTAAAGGTAAGAGTTGAAACAATAATAAAACCTGAAAGAGAAAAATAAAAGAGAAAATTGGCGAAACAAAAACTGTTTGAAAAGATCAAATGATCAACCATTATCTAGATTGATGTAGGGATTAATGAGAAAGGAGGTAAATTATCCATATAAGAGTGAAAGGTGACTTATCAGTGAGTCTAGAGACATTAAAAAGAGAAAGAATGCTGTGAACTTTATGAAGTTATGAAAACTTACATAAAATGAACAAACTCCTTGAAAACAAACTTACCAAAATCAACATAAGCTGAAACAAAGCAAAACCTGAATTGCGCTTTGAGGGTAGAGGTGCTGGCCATTGCGGTGAATATTGGAGTACACTTCATCCTTTTAGCTACGTTTCATGAATGTTTCCGCCACAGAAGAGCATGAAGGGGCTCATTGGAGCTGATATCGGGGTGTAGAAAATAAACAAGTACAGAAACAAATCATGAAATAGAAAATATTCCTATAGCACTAAATACAAAGAGAAGAAGAAATTGGAGATGAAATTAACAGTGATGGAACAGGGTAGCAAATTTTGATTCTGATGTTGGAGAAATCCTTGTGCCAGGAGCTAATGCTTAGGAGAAATGCTCATGTGACTACTTGGGAAAAGCAAATTCCAGGCAAAGAAAGCCATCGTGAAAGGCTTAACATCAGGCCAAATTTGGGTTCAAGGGCAGGCAAAGGAGGGGATAGCATTTGCAAGATAATTTCCAGGTGAGTCTTTTCCTGCGTCTGACTTTTTCTTCACACATTAGATGAAAGACAGGAAGCAAGGTGATCCTGCATGTCCTGTGTTGGCACTTTTTCTTTCTCATCTCTATTCAAACAAACTTCACAAACATTTCTGTAGCGTGAGTTGCACCGCCTGGTTCCACCTGCTATTGGAGCTCTTTGGGGGTTGTCTAGGCACCCCTGCAGCCTGGCTGGGGGAACCGTTCTTTACAGAGACAGACACACCTCACCATTGCCTGTGGCACTCTTGGGCATATGTGTGTCTTTCTTTTGAGGAGGAAATCACCTTAAAACCACATTGATCCCCAGAACCACCCCCCAAAATATCTACACTGATCTTTGCTGAGTGGGTTCCAGGGTCCCTGGAGGCAAACTCGTGAACTTATGTTGTCACCGTGTGATTCACATGACAAATGGATCCTTCAGTTAATGCCTGGCATAAACGTTCCAGTATTCTTTGGTGTTAGTACACTAAAAAAAAAAACTAAATATCCCAATCAATAAGTGGGCAAAAGAACTGAATAGACATTTCTCAAAAGAAAAAGTGTGGTGGTCAATATGTATATGAAAAATAGTTCATCATCTTTAGCCGATAGAGAAATGCAGATCAAATCTCCACTGAGATTCCATCTCACCCCAGTCAGAATGACTGTTACAACAATACAAAAAATAATACATGCTGGAGAGCTCGTGGGGGAAAGGGGACCTTCTACATTGCTGGTGGGAATGTAAGTGAGTACAGCCACTTTGGAAATCTGGCAGTTCCTCAAGAAACTAAAAGTGGAACTACTGTTTGATCCAGCTATCCCACTCTTAGTAAATACCCAGAGCAATCCAAGTCAGGGACACCTGCATACCTGTGTCTATTGCAGCACATTGTGCAATAGCCAAGATACAGAACCAGACCCCAGGTGTCTATCAGCAGATGAATGGATAAAAAAATACATTGTATATACACAGTGGAGGATTATTTGGCCGTGAAAAGAAAACTATTTTGTCATTTGCAGAAAAATGGATGGATCTGGAGATCAGCATGTTGAGCAAAATAAGCCAGATTCAAAAAGTCAGATATCTCCTATTCTTCTGAGTATGTGGAATCTAAAAACGATGACAAGAAAGTAGGAGGGAGATATTATTAGACAAGAAGAAAGGAAGAGGGGGCAAGGTACACAGGCAAATAATGGGGGATGAATACAATCATAGTACATTATGCACCCTGAAACCCCCTAAATTTGAAGCCAGGAGACTGGTGGGGCAAAGGAGACGATGGGTTGGGGGCAGTGATTAAAGTGTGTTTTGTGCGTGTACAAATCTACCAAAATGAAACCCATTCATCTGTGTAACCAGAATGCACTCATAAAAAGTGTAGAGTAAAAAAGAAATGCAAACAGCAAAATAATCAACCAACCGCAGTAACAAACAAAACCTCTTCAGTGTCATCATCTTACCGGAACTGCATGGTGTTCTGGCCAGGCTTTTTTTATTATTGCTTAAATTGTCTCCTAAGTGAGACATTTTTGCATGAAGATATTCTTGTGTTAAATGCACTCTTCAGAATGTGTGTTGTTCCCAGTTTGAAAAGCATAAGAAGCAGCTCATGGACCCGTACTGTGTACACCAGGGAAAAAAGGATGGTGCCCTAGAGAGGCGGACAGGGACCTTACACACTGACCCACCTTTGGCAAATGCTACAGTGATGAAGATCAGCCTCCTGGGTTTTGGCTCCGGCTAGGAACCACCCCACTGAATGGGGCCCTGATGTGTAGCAGATGCAGACCTATTAGACTTCCTGCGGCCCCTCGCTGTCAATGGGCAGGAGGAGGTCCCCTCCACAGACCCAGGTCGGGTTTTGCGTCTTTCCCCGCAGTGCAGAGTGGTGGCCACATTTCACAGGTGCTCATTGGCAGCACTGAGAGGATGATAACCTGGATATTTCCTGTGCTAACTGAGGAATGTGTCCACCACCAACCTCATTCTCCATGTCTTGCTTTCCTGCAACTAAAGAGGCCACAGCAACTTTGTGTATTGTTTTGACCCAAAGACAGACCCTAGATTATTTTTAGACAGTGAATATGAAATAGGCAATCCTACGTTTTGTGGGGAAACCACACCTAGCTCCAGCAAACACAAGTTTGTTTCCCATTTCTAGAAACTAAAACCTTTCTAGTAAACTAAAAAGTGCTGAGAACGGCAGATAGCACATTTCTGGTTTGGAAGAGAAATTACTCCAAATAATACTGAAAGGGACCGATTTTGTTAGAAAGAACTCATTCTACCAGAGGAAAAAAAGATTTTTCAAGAATCTATTGTTTTGGTAGACATAGTAACAACAAAAGAGGCACAATGCTTTTTGTAGAGGTGTGTGTGTGTGTGCGCGCGCGCGTGCGTGTGCTGTTTCGCCTTCTATATTTGCTGAGGCACAAAATGTTAAGAACTACCTTAGCAATTTTAACTTACGGAATTGAGTGACAATAAAAATTTCCTGTCACTAAAAACTTTTAACAAAGAATATGTTGTAAGAGAGGATAGAATATTGCTGGATGAAGATGAGACAAAGCTTAGAAGCCGGTTTCTTAATGGAAACTTTATAAACAATAGCACTGGTCATTTACAAAAGCTTTTACTTTCCCCTGCATAGTCCCAATAGTAGATAGAATAACAGGGCCCGATCAGGGTGTACTGTTTACGTGGCTGGTATTTTACGTCCTGCACGTATACTCTCAGGGTCATTTTTAACTCAGCGCATCTTCTCGCATCAGTCTCTGGCTCAAGGTTTGTGTTGAAGGGTGAATGTCCCTGATATACTGTCATCCACATGGGTGTCTGCTCCCTGGATGCCTCCCAGGCAAGGCCCTGGGCAGAGTGCATTTCGAAGCCCAGAACTGGGTCTTTAGCATTTCTAGAGGAGGAAGAGGTGCTCTCTTCTCCCTCATCTCATGGAAGAGCTGCAACACTAATTCATTCATCTTTGCCTCCGGGAGTGTTTGTATTTTCATTTTGACTGATACGTCTGTGAGGAGCCCAGTGCTGGAGGGATTATCTGGGAGCATCCACTGCTGTCGGTACAGGCACTGTGCTGTCTTCTGAGCAGATGTGGATAAGAGCCAGGAACCAGTGCAGGACCAGCCCTGCGCCTTTCCCTGCTGGGGGCGCGATTTCTTATGCCAGGCTCCATGGAGAGTTCAAAATGAGATGACACAAAAAGCACAAGGTGAAGAGGTCCCTCCACACGACCTAAAGAGTGAGGACTTCAGCCCTTAGTCAGAGTCTGGCCCCCCAGAAACATGGGTAGAAATTGCTGGAGAGATCTGTGCACACAAATGGAGACTGAGCCTTTCACACCCGGGATAATCCACATTAACAGGACGTCTGGGGAGGAAGCCAGGAACCCTGTGCCTGAGCTCCTTGCTTCTTCTAAGTTACCTCCAGACATCACATCGTGTCAGTATGGAGGCTTAAGTTTCATGTTAATAATGAGCTATAGATTTGTAAAGGGCCGGGCCTTGGAAATTCTCTGTAGTCTTTGACTACATTTTGTTCTTGAGGGGAAAAGAAATCCACAGAACATTCAGCAAAGTGATGCAAGTCCATCCATGACACGTTGGAATCAACGTGCTTATTCTTAGCCAGGACAATGACTGTGTACAGATTTGCCTTGTAATCCCACCTCATGGTGTTGTTTTCCATTTCAATTTTTCATCACACTTTTTTGCAACCTTGCATTGTTCCCAAGCCTATGAGGAGGGAGTTTGCTGAAGGTGGACACAGACCCCTCCTGAGATGTGCAGCTGAGCCTTCTGGTCCTGCACATGTGGCCGTGGGGTGGGTGGACTGCATTCCCATCACCCTGCTTCACAGCTTTCCACAAAGTGCACCGAGTGTGGATCTTTCTAGAATTGCCAGCGCTGCTGTGCCAGCATGGCTTTCCCTGCCGCATGCCTGTGCTCACATGAGAAGGTTTTATCTTAGCAGAGGCAGTGTGAACAGCCACACGGGGCCTTTGAGTTGACCTGAGTATCAGCACTTGGGTGGTGTCTTCTCAGCGTTTGTTGAGAGCCTAAGAATGAAGCTCAGGCCCAACATATTGGGTGGATGTGGGTCTTCCACTGCAGAAAATACAGGGGTTTTATATCTGTGTGTCTCGGTCACTTTCCTCCTTGCTGGGACAAAGTGCCCAAAAGTTAAAGAAAAGAGGTTTATTGGGCTCATGGTTTCGGTCCACAGTTGCCTGGCAGAACGGCACAGCAGAGGGTGTGAGGAGGGAAAGGTGCTCAACGCGTGGCAGCCAGGAAGCAGAGAGAAGGAAGAGCCAGAAACAAGACTGTACCCTTGAGGTCACACCCCAGGGACCACCTCCAACCAGGCCCCACTCCTAACAGCACATACAGCTCTGAATTCATCAGCGCATTAACCCACCGATGAGGACAGCACCCCCGTGGCCCGCTCACCTTCCAAAAGCCCCACCTCTGAACACATGAGTCTTTGGGAGACGTTCTAGATCTACACTATAGCACAAGGTAGCAACAGCAGATAATTTAAGTTTCTCACACCTTGGGTAGGTCTGTAATGTGTGGTTTGGCTCCAAGGCAAGAACGCCATGGCAGAAGGGAGTGGTAGAGCAAAGGAAGTTCTTGGAACTTAGTTCTTGGAAGCCCGGAAGTAGAACAGGAGAATGGAGCCAGAATGGAAATGGCAAGAGACCAGATATAGACCCTAAGGTCAGGTGCCACATTCCCCCCAAACACACCCAGAAGTGTGCTCTGCCAGCCCCCTAAGTGGCTCCCATCCAATCGAGTTGACAGTCCACCTTAACCATCACACCCAGCTAGAAAGGCAAAGTGGTCATAGTTCTCTGAGGACCCCGCCCTTCCTTACTGGAGCTGAAACCAAGATTTAGGTCAGTCCGTGTCTGATGCTGCAACATCCGAGGATCCAGACTCCCAGCAGGCCATCTGCGGTTGGTTAGGATAGTGGCCGAAAGTCTCCATGGCATCCCCACCCATGAGTCCCCTATCTTCCCTACTCTTCACAGTGCCCGTTTGATCCTCACAGCAACCAAAAGCAGCAGCTACTGTTTCTGTCCCTGGTTTACAGAAGAAGAAACTGAGGGACAGCAAGGTTAAGCAGTCTATCCAGATAGGGGTGGACACAAAAGCCCAGTCCTGGCTGCCTGGCTCTAGGGTCTGAGTGATAACATCACGCTGGGCTCTAAGCTCTAGAAAAATGTTTTGGAGCTGGTGTGGCTTACATACACTTTGTGGTCATAATCTGAAAAATACAAGTGTGTTTAAAGGAAATGACATGCAGAGGTCACCCGTAAAGGATGGGAACAACCAGTTCTGTCTTACACACACACACACACACACACAAACACACAAACAAACAATAACCACTAAAATTGCTAATGTAGCACTAAAAATGTAGATTGTCAAGGTGTTTAGAACACTTTTCACTTATTCTGGTAAAAACAAGAATGTTTATCAACACTGTTGTTGAATGAGGGAAGAGGCTGTGAGAATTTCAACTTATACAGTTATCAGAAGGCCAATTTGGAAACATAGATCACATTTAAAGCAAATTTTACTTTACTGTGGTAAGGGCACTGCCAATGAGCTCTCCCCTCTTAATAAGACTTTAATGCACCGTGTAGTGTGTATGCCTGCAGGCAGTGTCCAGCGCTTCTCTGGAGCTTATCCATCTTGCAAAAATGAAAGTTTACACCCATCAAACTGTAACTTTCCATTTCTTTCTACTCTCAGCCTGTTCTACTTTCAGATTTCACTATTTTAGAAGGAAATCTACTTAGTTTTTCATTGTTCATTTGTGTTTTATATGGATCTTAGATGGATGGATGGATGGATGGATGGATGGATGGATGGATGGATAGGTCGACGAGTGGGTAGGAAGATGAGTGGATAGTTGGATTGACAGATGGACAGATGGATAGAAGAACAAGCACATCGGTGGATGCAGGGTGCCGAGCCCTACTCATTTTACTTACGACGTATACTGTACTGACCCTCATATATGTTGCTGTTGCTCTTTGACTAATCATGTAAGACCTAGAGGGATATATCTGCTCCCCCGAAGAATAATCTGAACACAATATATGTGTACAGGTAAAGGGATAAAGGACTGTGTTTAAACACACTCATAGCCCTCTAATCAGCTTGTTAAGTTTCTATGAGTGCCATCCCCGAGTAAGGCGTGGGGTCCAGGTGGGGACCCAAGAGCTGCATGTTTTCTGGTGAGAATCTATGTCTGCCCTCTTTAAAGCCAAACTCCTCTTCCTTCCTTGCTTTCTGATTTTGAGTCTGGTGGTACACATAATTGGCACAATGAGATTAGATGATGAAAGGGACCACAGTGGAAAGAGTGCTTTCTGAAAAGACCAAGAGTAGTACTCTGTTGTATATAAATGCCACATCTTCTTTATCCACTTATCTGTTCATGGACATACGGGCTGCTTCCAAGATTTAGCTATTATGAGTTGGGCTACTGTAAACATGGGTGTGCATGTATCACTGTACTATAATGTCTTTAACTCTTTTGGGAAGGTGCCTAGAAGGGTACCTGGTCAAATAGCTAGGAGGGCAATAGCTGGTTTTAGTATTTTGAGGAATCTCCATACTGATCTCCCCAGTGGTTGTATCAATTTACATTCCCATCAACCATGTAGAAGTATTCCTTTCCCCCCAGAACAGCCTCTGCCATAAAGAAGGACAAATTTGAATCATTTATAGAAAAATGAATGCAGCTTTAGACCATAATGTTAAGTGAAATAAATCAGACACACAACCTTAAATATCGTATAACTTCTCTTATATGAGAGGTCCAAGGTAAAATAATTTAAAAAATAGGAGATAGGCAATAGGAAATATGAATCATTTGCAAATGGGAAGCGGATCTAGAGACAAAGCAAGGGAGAAGGAGGGAAATAAAAAGAAATAAGGTGCATTATGTATGTGTGCTTACACTCTAAAATGAATGTGAGCATTCATCTTATGTACCGCAAACATGGACTAATGAAAATATTAGAAATAGATACAATAAAAAGACCAAGAAACCCAGTGCCATGCTCCTGCTGCCAGAGGGTCCCTGCTGCCATTCACCAGATGAAACCAACTGGAAGAGGTGCCACCCTGGCTGGGCTGCTGTTTTTCACCTGGGGGCGAGGAGGCCCGGTGGCTGGCGAACCGGGTGTCTAGAGAAGGGTCTCTTCCTCCCTTTCACACCACATCCTCCTGCTGCTCCATCCTCGCAGCAGAGGAGCTAGAGAGCTGCACGGGGTTGCAGGTTTCCTGAGGGCACTGGTGCCACTCGGGAGGGCGCCACCTCCCGACCTACCCCATCCCAAAGGCCCTGCCTTCTGACCCGTCACGCTGGGGCTCAGGACGTCAGGGCGAGAATTTGAGGGGTGCAATATTAACAATTCAGTCAGGAACAAGGGCCATTGCATCTCCCGATACCAAATCAACGAGCTCCAAACACCAAGCGGGACCAGATTTTATGGTGTTCCTTCAAAGAATGTGATAAAACTAGGCATAGGGTTTCAAAACAGGTTTCTATCCAGGGGTGGTGGTGTAGCCCTATAATCCCAGCACTGTAGGAGGCTGAGCCAGGAAGATCACAAATTCAAACCCAGCCTAGGCAACTTCAAGAGACCCTGTCTCAAAATAAAAAAATAGAAAAAGGCTGGGGATGTAGCTCAGTGCAGGGATCCTGGGTTCAGTTTCCGTACCACAAAAAAATAATTAATTTTTAAAAGAATAAAACTTTTACCAAGCAGTACTTTTAAGCACAAACCAGTTGCTAATATTCCTGGTAGGTGGGATTTTACCACATGGGACAGTGAGGACTCCGTGGGTGTTAGGCACTTAGGTGTCATAGGAAGACACATTTCCACTCAAACCAAAGGAGCATTTTTGTCCTGACTTCTTGGCCTCCAATGTGGAAGACATCAGCTTAGAGCCACACCAACGCTTAATGCCACTCATTCGTCTTGTGACCTCGGGCACATGGTCTTCCCTAAGTGTCAGTTTCTATATGCAGCAGAACTAGGAAAGTCACCTCCCTTTGGGGGATTTCGAGCTAGTCATATGAGACCCAATTGGCACCTTCGATAAAGGTCGAATGAGTCTTTCTTGCTGCCAAATGTTAATGATGTTTTCTTAAAGTCTATAAATCCATCCACTTGCACGCTCTCCTAAGCGCCGCAGGCCACCAGAGGCTTCGGAAAGCACGGCTGCCCATCAGATCTTGTCTGTGTGGGGGAGTCTCAGCCCTTGCCAAACACTTCAAGCAAGTTACCTTAATTAATTTCCTGGGTGTGGCTCTGTGGCTGGAAGATACGCGGTATCCTGGGTGCGTTTGTTTCATGCTGTGATTAGCTGCAGAAAAATCGCCAGTGGCGAGAGTGGGCAACTTGGCAAAGGCGCCAAGACTTTGGTGTAGCTCCAAATGGTGCACAAGGAGCGAGCCAGACCTGTCTTTCAGCAGGTGAGATTGCTTTTCATAACTGAGAAACCAGAAATGCTGCAGAAACAAATCTGCTCCCTTCTGATTATCTTCTGCTTCGGGTGGCGCTCAGGAGAATTCTGGAGCAAGTCGTTATTATACAAACAGCAGTAAGAGTGTAGAGTGCTCCCGTTAGCCAGCACGGATTCATTGGAAAGTCCAGGGGCCCAAGTGAGTCTGAGTTAAGTTTATTTTGGGGCCATGTTTGCAGCCTAGAAGATCAAGTAGATGTTACAGAATTCTCTCTCCTTTGTTAACCTGTGGAAGCTTGAGGTCACAACTTTAAACTTCACTGTCGTCCTGTCACAGAATAAGGACTCGCCAGCTGCTTCTGGCTAGTTGCAGAAGTGAAGTAATAGCATTTAACAAACTTTTTCACTGTGCTGTACTTTAAGAGTTGGTCAAGAACTGTGGACTAGAAAACCACACAAGTAGGCAAACCCATAGGTTTGGAATAATCATGATTCATTCAGGGATTGATGGCAAGCCTGGAGGAGAAAGTCCGGGCACCAGCACCCAGAGTTATGGCTTTCAATGTCTTCCGCATTCCAGTTATTGCCTTGCGATTGGGGAGTTTAATAGGCTTCAGTAACCACCGGTAGAAAAGGACTCATTGCTGTTTTTCTTGGTTGTCTGTGTGTCTTGTGTTATGTTCCTCCTTACTGCTCTCCTTGGGGTTTCATTGATTTTTTTTTGATGGTGAATGTGATTCTTTTCCCATTTTCTTTGGTGCATCTTCTGTAGGAATTTTCTTTGCACTAACCATGGGGGTTACATAAAGCATCTTATAGTTAGTTGTAACAATCTATTTTCAATTGCTATCGGTTTCACTTGAATAGCATATAAAAGCTCTGCTCCCTTACATTTCTCCCCACTTTGTTATCAATGCCACAAATTATATCTTTTATATATTTTGTGTCCATTAATATGATTTGATACTTAACAGTTGTTTTTAAGCTTTTATCTTTTAAATTCTGCACTAGAAATAAAAGTGATTTACACCCTGTCCAGAATTCTGTATTTGGGTATATATTCACCATGCCAGAGAGCTTTGTAAAATCCAGATGCCTCCTTATTATTATTTAGGGTTCTTTCATTCCAAGCTAAAGGACTCCTGGTACCAATTTGTAATGCAGGTGTAGTGATGATAAACCCTCGTGGTTTTTTCTTTTATGTGATGAGGTCTTTATTTCTTCTTCATTTTTAATTCATTTATTTTTAATTGATAAATAATCATGCATATTTGTGGATACAGTGTGATGTTTGAAACATTGTAGAAATAGTCCAACAAGCTAATTAACATATTCATCACCTCCTTACCTTATCATGTTTCTGTGGAAGGAAGATTAAAAGTCTATTCTTTCAGTAATTTGGGAATATGCAGTGTATTGCAGTGTTATTAACTCTTGTCATCACGTAGTAAGATAAGTAAAACTTATTCCTCCTGTTTAACTGAAACTTGGTGCCCTTTCCTTAACGTCTTCTCTCTCTCCATCACCCCCCAGGTCTGTATCCACCTTTTACACTCCAGTTTCGTTGTTCTTGCTAGCTTTTCCAGTACTGGGGATCGAGGTAGGCCCTTGCACATGCTGGACAAGTGCTCCACCATGGAGTTACTCCCCATTCTCTTTTATTTTTTGAAACAAGGTCTCACTAACTTGCCCAAGGTGACCCTAAACTGGCGATCCTTCTGACTTAGCCTCCTGGGTAGCTGGAGTTGCAGGAGTGCCTCCACACGCAGATCTGCACCCCATTTCCATGAGATCCATTTGTTTAGCGTCTACACATAGTGAGAACGTACAGTGTTTTTTTGTTTCTGGCTTACCTCAGTTAAAATGATGTCCTCAAGTTCTGCCCACGTCATCAGCGATGACAGATAGCCCCTCATTTGTTAAGGCTGCATAATATTCCACTGTGTTTATATACCACAGTTTTTTATACCATTCACCCATTGACAGACTTGTAGACTGTCTCCATATCTTGGCCACTACCAAGAAATGAATATGAGAGCGTAAACATCTCTTCTCCATACTGATTTCCACTCTTTTGGATATATATCCAGCATTGGAATGGCTGGATCATGTGGTAATTCTATTTTTAGGGCTTTTTCAATGAACCTCCATACCATTTCCCAAAGTGGCTATATTAATTAATCCCAGCAGTGTGCAGAGTCCCCTTTTCTTTATATCCTGCCCAATGCTTGCTGTCACCCACCTTTTGGATAAATATCATTCTAGCAGATGTGAAGTGGTGTCTTGGGGCAATAATTTGCATCTCCCTAAGGATCTGAGATATTGCCCAGTTTAGTGTACCTGTTGGTCATTTATATGTTCTTTTGGGAACATTTTTCCATTGTTGAATTGGGTTGTTTTCTTGTTCCTTCTGTATTTCATATTTCTTTGTCAGCCTGGGTTTGAACTAAATTGTCCCAGTCCGCAGTTTCCCTCTGACTCTTCATTGTTTCCTGTGCCGAGAGGAAGCTTTCTAGTTCATGCAGTCCATTTATCTCTTTCTGCTTTTGTAAGTTTATCCAAAGAGGGGAAAGATCTGTACACTGAGCACCGTAGAACGCTGGTGACAGATACTGGAGCAGACACAAATGGGAAGCTAAGCCATGTTCGTGGATTGGGCGAAGTGATATTCTTTTAAATCTTCGTGCTACCCGAAGACATCTGCGAATTCAGTGCCGTCTTCATCAAAATTCTGATGTCCTTCTAGACAAAGCAGCTTTCATTTTCAACCACGAGACCTGTCTAGCACAAGCAGCGGCCTTTGGAAGCTGAGGATTTCGCTCTTCATCTGTCTCCGTTGCTTTCTCATCGCCGAGACGTCGTACCCAGCACTCTCAACTTAAAGGAGCAGAGGTCCTCTTGGGGGCACAGTTCAGGGAGGTTTCAAGGTTCTGGTGGCTCCAGGGCAGAGGTGGCACGGCGGGGGCAGAGAGCCGCTCAGATCTCTGTGGTCGGGAGTCAGAGTCCAGGCCAGAGCCAGGCAGGGAGCTGGAGCCATCCCGGCCACACGCCAGTGACTGCCCCTGCCAATCAGACCCCACTTCCCCACAGCGAGCCAGCTCGGAGCCTCGGCAGTGCGGTCGCCTTCCGGAGGTCCGTCCTGGGAGTGCATGAGGCGCTAGGAGGACATCCAGAGGCACACAGAACAGCCTTCGAGCAGGGACTGGCTCTCTGCTGTAGCCGGGACCCATACGCCCCATAAAATGATCTAATGCCCTCATAGATGGGAACACAGGATTGCACTTCTAGACAGGGTGGCACTGTGGCGAATGTCAGGGCCTGCTGCTGTGGGATGCAGGCCTGCGCCAGGGCAAGGCAAGCTGCCAGCTGCCCCCCTCGTGTCTTTCTCTGACCTTAAATCTTGGTGGCCTCTCTTATCCGGGAGGGAGTTGTTCTCTTTTGTATTTGATTAAAGGCATATGCTCCCTTCCTTTTTGGGCTCTGGGGACATTTACCAGTGTCCGGACATACTGGAGTCCCTAGAAAATATGAGGTCCCACGTTCAGGGACCTCAGTGTGTCTGTGAACGCCACCATGTCGCTTCAGGGCCATGCTCAGGGAGCGCACCAGGCCTCACATTACCGTCTCCACCATCTGCCTCCGAGGACCCAGAATGGGGACCGGTGCTGGCTGGACCCTGCCCTACATCCCACGGAAACATCAGGCCCTTGCAGCAGCCCCCTGACCCTGGTGTCTTCTCTCTTCATGCTTCCTAGGTGTCTCTGGGCTCACAGGTTGACTTGCAGAAGAAGAAGCGGCGGGCACCAGCTCCCCCTCTGCCACAGCCACCGCCACCCAGTCCCCTGGCCCCCAGCCGCAGCGGGGACAAGGAGGAGAACAGGAGGAGCGCCATGGGTGAGTGACAGGGCCCACGGTCGCATGCTCTGGGGTGCCTGCTGTGCGGAGTGTTAGCCTGCCACTAACTCGCGGGGACTCGCCAGCCGTGCAGTGGTTGTGCTAAAGGACATCTGGGAGTAGGTAGTTGTGAGTCCACTTCCTGTCTTACCAGTGGTGTTTCATGGGACCGTGTGGGCATCAAGGAGGACGAATGGTGCGCAGCTTGAGAGTGGCTGTGGAAGCCAGGACAAGGCGACAGATGGAGGATGAATGCCTGCAACTGTGTGACATGTCTGTCAGACGGGAGAAAGATAAAGTCCCAAGGTGATGTCTGTGGAGGCTGTTTTGAAAACCAGCTGGCATTTGAAAAGCATTTTAGCATTTTAGCATTTAGACTGTGTGGCTCATACATTGAGCATCCATAATCTGAAAGTCTGAAATCCAAAACGCTCTAAAATCTAAGACCTGCTGATCACTAACATGGTGTTGCCTGTAGGAAATTCCATACCATGAAATTTTGTTTCATGCACAGAACTATTAAAACCGTTGCATGAATGACCCCACGGTCTAGATGTGGGGTGTGTACGAAACCTAAATGAATGTCGCGTTGACATCTGGGTCCCATCCCCAAGACGGCATGTCGTATGCATGCAGATGTTCCGGACACTGGCGCATCTATCCATGAGTGTAGGAAATAACAGCAGTCAGTGCACTCACAGATCCGTGAGCCAGAAAGACACTAACAGGTAGAATGGAGTTTCATTTTAACTCGACAGGGCTGTTTAGAGGCCTTCAAGACCCATTTTCAGGCCCAGTCTTTATGTGCATGCCTGCCAGAGATCACAGCCAGACCGATGCTCCCAGACTGGCCGGATGATCGAACTGCAGACCCTGAGTGTGACTGGAGATGGTGTGCGTGTGCTTTGATTTGATGGTGGACAAAACCACATCTGGTGAGGTGTCGATGTCACTGGATTTGGTGCAGAGCGAGGTGAGGTTTGCTTTTATTTTATGTGCTTGAATTTGGTGCAGAACGAAACTGAGTTTAGTGTAAGATGTGGCTGGATTCAGTGTTGGTGTGGTTGGATTTGGTGTTAGGCATAGTTGGATTTAGTGTTGGATATGGTTGGGCTTGGTGTTAGGTATAGTTGGATTTGATGTGGACATGGTTGGGTGTGGCATTGGGTGTGGTTGGATTTGGCATTGAGTGTGGTTGGATTTGATGTGGGGTGTGTTTGGATTTGATGTAGGCGTGGTTGGATCTGATGTGGGGAGTGGTTGGATTTGATGTGGGTGTGGTTGGATTTGGCATTGGGTGTGGTTGGATTTGATGTAGGCGTGGTTGGATTCGATGTGGGGCATGGTTGGATTTGGCATTGGGTGTGGTTGGATTTGATGTGGGTGTGGTTGGATGATGTGGGGAGTGGTTGGATTTGGCATTGGGTGTGGTTGGGTTTGGCATTGGGTGCGGTTGGATTTGGCATTGAGTGTGGTTGGATTCGATGTGGGGTGTGGTTGGATTTGATGTAGGCGTGGTTGGATTCGATGTGGGGCATGGTTGGATTTGGCATTGGATGTGGTTGGATTTGATGTGGGTGTGGTTGGATGATGTGGGGAGTGGTTGGATTTGGCATTGGGTGTGGTTGGATTTGATGTGGGTGTGGTTGGATGATGTGGGGAGTGGTTGGATTTGGCATTGGGTGTGGTTAGATTTGGCATGGGATGTGGTTGGGTTTGACATGGGGTGTGGTTGGATTTGGCATTGGGTGCTGTTGGTGCGTGGGAAGCCACGGAGCATGCCCTGCAGTGGAAGGCAGGGAACCTTTGGCCTCACCTTCTGAAGTTGCTCCCCGTTAATCCCACATAGGTGTTGGACGGCAGGTGCCGCAGAAGCCCCCAAGAGGCACTGCTCGGGGCCCGCCCCAGTTAGTGCTGCCCCCACCCCCGCCCTACCCTCCTCCTGACCCAGACGAGGCGGAGCCCCTCAGCCCTCCCGGGGAAGGCGCCAATTCTGAGGCCTCCGAGCTGAGACCCAAACGTAGGTGCTTCTCGTTCCCACTCCTGTGTGTTAACTGTTGGCCTCTGGTCGTGGCTGGTGCAGGCTGGCTCTCCAGAGTCCCGCTGCTGTCTGTGGGTCCTGTGCCTGCTCCCCGGTCTTCCTTCCTACACGCTCAATGCAGTGAGCCCAGGTCCACAGGGCGTGTGCTCTGGATGCCAGGCGGAGTCCCAGCGATCTGCACCACTGGGAGTCACAGCTGTCTGGGCGAGGCTCCCACTGGCCCTGGGTCTGACGGGTGAGCATCAGCCCAGTCGAGCATCCTCAAGACTTTGCAAGCAGCCACTTGGGAAAACTGAGGAGCCAGAAGGAAAAATGGTCTGGCGTGAGTCTGGCAGTAGGCAGAATTACAGTGCTGTTGGCCTCTATTCCTCAGCCCTCCTGCTGGGAGGTTGCTGTCCTTGCAGTCCCTCGGGATTTCTTTCCCTGGGACCTTAGTGGTGACTATACAGAGCAGCCCATCCCAGACGGGTAAGAGCTTCGTACATTCAGCCGTGCTTAGTCCAAGGGCATCGCCCATCCCTCGGGTCCACGCTGTTGCCTTCCATGCCCTTCCATGCGTCTCGGCCACATAGCAGGACTTCCGCCTAAAGCAAGTCGCACCCTGAACTGCACATTCTGATGGTGCCCTGGCCCCGCCCGTGGCCGTCCGGTGACCGGTGGACGCGACTTGCATGTGCACCACACCCTGTTTGAAGGTTGTGCTTTTCTGCTGCTTGATCATCTCACATTTTTCTGTTCCTTGGAAATGATGGAGTAGCTGTCTCTGGCTTGTAGGTAGAGAAGATAGTTGTTAGATTACTGATCCACTTTCTCGAGGCAAAACAACCCATGTGGTTCCATATTTCCCACCAAATGCTTCGTTTCCATTCTTCAAGTACATTAGAGCATCTTGATGTTGCACTCATCTGAATGCAACAATTAAGGACGAATTAGACATTGGTTAGAACAGTGAGCCAGGCGTGCTGTCACACGCTACAATCCCAGCATTCTGGGAGCCTGAGTCAGAAGGGATGAAAGATTGAGCCTAAGCGGGGCAATTTAGCAATTTAGCAAGACCCTCTTTCAAAATAAAAAAGGAGCTGGGGATAAGGCTCCTTCTGCTCCCACTCCTCTCCTGCTTCTGATGCCCTCAATTTTCATGCTGGGGTTTGGAGCTCACCTGCCCGCTTGTTGGCAGGATTGCCCACCCCGCCGCTGTTCACTACACAGGACGCTAGGGCCCGCCTGCCCCGCCAGGTGGAATCCAACTCACTGTCTTCGACTCAGAGCTTTAGAATATTTCAGGACAGTGGATCCCGTCTTGTCTTATTCTTTTCCACAGTGCTGGAATCTGGGTCCTCCTCCTGGCTGTCGCATGGGAAGCTGGCACCAAGCATTGTGGTGAATTTGTCCCATATCATATGTGACCCCCTACCTGCTGTCTCAGGCAGACGTGTGGCTGTGTTTGGCCATGTGGAAGCTCAGTGGAGACATTGCTACACAGTTACAAGCTCTTGCATGTCTCCTCCTGCATTCAATTTTTCAGTGATGCTCCTTGGAAAGTAGATGCCATGTTCCTGGTGGGAACTCACCCTGAGGACCTACAAGGGTTGGGCGTTCCACTAAGAATCCTGCATGGATGACCCAGGGAAGTCCCAGGGAAATTGAGGCAGGTGTCTCTCCACCGTAAGTGGCATCATGAGATCTCTCTGAATAGAGTCTCAGACACCCAGTCTCACTCCATCTGTCACCTGCACTTGTGTCCTGTTGTGCTGAAAACTCCCAGGGGACATCTTTGGCTTTCCACATTCATTGTGGTTTGTACCTGAGGTGTGCATACCTGTGTTTGGGTCTCTCCCCTTCGGGGCCTTTCTGTCCCTAATGGTCCCTCACTCCCTTCGTGATCCCTGTGGGACCTTGATCTTGTCTCAGTCTTGAGATCTTTGCTGGATGCCCCTTTACTGCCAGCCCTCCCTCCAGGGCCAGCCTCTTTCCAGCCTACCATAAATTCATTCCCATCTTAATGCTTACACCCTTGCCAATAGGGTCGTGTCCAGATACCAGGGTTTACAGAGGGAGAAGGGAGACTGTCTCTTCTAAACACTGCAGAGGGGGAAGAAAACCCACTCTGACGTTCCTCCTGTGTGTCCTTGACCTCATCCCTGGCGAGAAGGGACTGCTTAGAGAAGCCAGGCCCAACAAATGAGATGGGGCCAGCTCTCCCTGGGGGACATGAAAGTTGCCAGTCCAGTGATTTTTATGTGTTTCTTCTTTTTTTTTTTTTTAAGGGTGACAAAGTTTACTTGAAAAAATAAAAGTGCAAGTATGAGGTAGAAACTGGCTGTGCAGAGTGGGCTTGGACTGAGTAAAAGAGGAAAATGCAAGACAAAAGTATACCATGGAGGACACGGGGTGGGCCATTGTAAGGAACGCTGCAATAACCTCGTATGTGCTTCTTTTAATTGAAAAGGGAAAATTCTCACTAAGAAAAGGAAAATTTAAGACAGCAAGGCTGCTAAGATCTGTGTGTAAGAATGAAAGCATTTTTTAGGGTATGCTGTTTGTAGTCCTGGCCCCGATGGTCTTGGCACATACTCCCCGTGGAATATGCTGTGCCGCCCTGTGCCCCTGTAGGATCCAGACACCAAAGGTCTAGTTTCCTGATCAGCTCAGCAACAGAAGAGACCACAGTTGTGCTGGCAGAGCCGCGCATTCCATTTATGCGACTCGAGAATACTGGGTCTCGTTGAAATCACTTCAGGTGTAGAAAGCCTAGTTTCGTGTCTTCCAAGGCAAGTCTACAGTAGACGAAATGCAGCCTTCTCAGAGCCAGTGTGAAGGCCTGTGGCCCGAGAAGGAGCCCTTGCTGTCTGCTGTCCCCTTGCGTGGCACAGGGGTCCTGTTAGCATGGTCCACACTGCCGGCGTCTTCGCAGTCAGGGCAGCTTGCAGATTTCCGGTTGGTGAATACTTCCTATGCATGTGGAAGGAGGGTGTGAGCTGTGTCCCTCCTCACAGCTGTGGGACAGTGTCACCCGCCTGGCTCTGGTGCTGTGTGAGGTTTCTTTGCATAATGAGTAATGGCTCTCCGCTCTGTTATTTAATCTTTATCTTCTTATTAATAGGCTTTTGTACTAACTTAGATACCTAACTGCGTGTGGAAATGTTTTATATGCCGGGCTAAACCAATAGAAGTCTGTGTATTTGGACTTTGCCCCGTAACTCTAACCAGCTTGCTTTCCCTGATACTTGGTTGTGGTTCAAATCTCCCTGTGAACCACAGTAATGGAATCTATCCCATTAGCTGCATTGAATTGCCTGTTTACAAGATTTACAAGACTCTATAATTAGCCTATTAAGTTATCAATTACTTATTCCAGTTAGAAGACACTGGGGATTTAAAAGTCAAGACATATGGAGCTCAAATTACACATCTTCAATTTGGTTTAAATTTTTAAAACTGAACTATCCAGTGACTCCATACACATTTTCTTACCCACTTTCCAATACCAAGATGGGGCAAATCCGTCTTTCCTTGGTTATGCACTCGTGCGGTAATTGGCAAAGGACTATAAAGGCAGACAAAAGATGTCATTTTCCATTCTCAGCACTAGCAGTGACAACCATTATGTTACTTCCAGCTGAATGGCCCTGAATTTGTGACCAGGTGTCCCTTTCTAAAATCTTTAAGAAAATTCTAAAACAGAGAAATAAGATTGGAAAACAGAGCTCCCATCTTTAATTAGAAGACAATAATTGGAATTTGATTGATGCAAAACTAATAACGGTAGCAGTCATCTGCACCACAGTCCTCTGCTGGTGGCCTGCAACCGACTGCACTCCACACCGGATGCCAGCCCGGGCTTCTGGCTTGGGGAGCAGCCAGCACTGTCTGAGCAGACACAAAACTGCAGAAGATGGGGGTTTGGCAGATGCGCTTAGATCTGGACTCCTATAGTCACCTAACAAGCGCCCTACTCTAAAACCTGAGCCCAAAGTGAACACTCCTTCTGCCTCAAAGCAGAGCAGTTAATCATGAAGCTTGTGAGAGGGGCACAATTCTGAGTCCGGTATGCCCTGGGAGGCTCCTCGAAGCCCCGCAGGTGTGTGGGAGTCAGAGCCAGCCCGGGGAAGCGCCCTGCCCCTGCGGCTGTCTGTTCCCCTTTCCTCCCCGTGGCCAGAGGGCCGATGCACAGCCCTCCTGCTGCCATGGGAGAGACCAGGAAAGCAGGCGGTGGCCGTGAGCAAGCGGCCCTTTCCATAAAACGGCAGGAAATTGTTCACTGTGGGAGCAGAGTCCATCCCTACTCAGGAGAATGTTAGAAAAAGTGAAGCTGAATTTATAGTCCACTCTTTTTATACCTTGAAAACTATCAACTCCACCTCGCATAGACTAAAGATTGAATGTGGCTTAGAAGAGAAGCCATGCGAATGACAAGCAACCTATGCATAGCAGTAGGGGAAAAGAAACTTCATAACGTCTTTCACTTTGCTAATTACTTCTCAGTCCTTTATTGACAGGATGCTATGACCTGAGAGAGAATTAAAGGACTCAGCAACAACTCACTGGAACAGACTGGTGCTATGCCAGACTGTGAAAGCAGGTTGTTAAACAGAACCAGTACTGAAGAGGACATCATATAAACTTACAGTTAAATAAATAATATTAAAAACGAAAGTGGCAACTACTAAAAATTCATCCCTTCCCAATTACCTTACATTTTATTGTCTGTCTGTTCTTGATGTTAAGCACATGCATTGGATCTGTATAACTCCATGCTGTGTCTCAGTGAAACACTTTGTAACAGTGTACTGCTGTTACACAGTATAATACTGTCCTCAGTGACTGACATCATAGGTAGAAGTCAAGCCCGAGGTATTTACAGTAGGGAAACTGGCAAAGTTTACAAAGCAAAGCTGAAATTATTGTTTTTTTAATTGTCTATATATGAAAGAGTGTTTGAGAAATGTTACTAATGCAAATTAACTATACTCAAACCGTGTCACATGTGGTACGATAGCCCCTGAAATTGAAGAACTGTTCTTCCATTTTTCAAAAGACCAATTACCAATTCCCCAAAATTTCACAAGATTGACAAACAAGCAAGATCCCAACATGCATCCTCCCAGCTCTGTTTTCCTCTTACTCGTTATCATAAAATTATCAGTTTGCCTTCAAGTCAAAACTGCACTTATTTGCTGATGATAACAACAGGCTGGCTAGAGAGTAAGAATTTGGCAAAAATTAATGAAATCACTCTGTGAGAATCATTGGTTTTTATATAGTTTATAAAAATAGTATTGTATATAATTTATAAAAACAGTATTGTGTATTTTCTTGTTACTTATAATTTTGTGCTTTCTGGCTTTTATATCAGTAAAACTTACACCTTCTATTTATAACTTTTGTTTCCAGAGAGCTGGGCCCTATTTACCAGCAGGTCACTGCTGAGGAGTAACAAATACAAATAGAAGCTCTGGGCAGGGAAGCAGAATCGTTTAGTTAAACTGAGGACAAAGTGTGTCTTTGATTTCCTTACTCAGTCAAGCATTAAAATGACACGAATAATTACACCTGGTGTCTGTGTCGCTTGAAGTTTTAATTGGCAATGTAAAGTCAGGTTAGGCATTTTTACACCAAGAGTTATGAGAATTTTTTTCTGGGTTCATGCAAATTTAAGTCCTTCCCAGAAATAAAGTGAGGACTTCTTGATTTTTTTTTTAATGGTTCTAAATTTTTCTTAAGTACCAATAGTTCTTTTACCAGTAAAAGTAAATAGGGCTTGAGCACCAAGCATTCCCTTCCTGACAGGGTCTGTACGTGATGGCTGAGTTCAGGCAAAGCCCTTCCTTACTTCATTCCTTCTCACCCAAGGGATTCAGGGACTCAGCTGCTCCCATGTGACGGCCCTGTAGTCCAGGGCCAGGGTCCCCCAGAGAAAGCAGCAGAGATAGAGAGACTGATGCTCCTGAGAACTTGCGTCTGCACATCCTCGGAGCATCTATCTCCAACTCAGTACACTGGTCAGCACCCCGAGTGTATGCTGGGCCCTGCCTGTGGCCATCGAGGGGAGCCCACAACCTGAAGTTGGAGGCATCATGGAGCGTTATTTCCTGCTTTTCCTTGGCGTTCTACTAGTAACCCCAACTTCATCTCGAGAGAGAAAGAGTGATTTTTACCCACTACCCAGCTGATGCTCTGTGCAGCCCCAGCCCTCTGGGAGTGGAGGGTGAGGGACAGTGGCAGCCTCTGCCCACTCCCCGCACTCACACTTCGGTCTGTCTCCGCAGTGTACTGCTGCGCCTCCTTCCCCACCCATGCCAAGCGCCTCTGACCGCAGGCCTTCTCCAGACCTGACCCGCCGTGGGCTCTGCCGTCCGGCTCTGCAGCTGTCATCCTTCTCACCTTCCGGGATGAAAGGGCTCATTTCTGCACCCACAGTTTATGTTCCTTGGAATTTACACATAAATGCATACTGTGCAGAGATCTGTTTGAGGTTTGTATTTCTTTGTAGGCGGTGAAGACATTTTTATGTAAATTTTGGGTAGATAATGGTGACCTCTCCGACCTGCATTGACCGGTGGATCTGTTCAGTGAACAACACAGCTTCCTTGTAAATCACGGTGAATTCACGTTTTTCTTACTGTCTGTTCCGTTCAAGAACTTGGTCTCCATTTGCCCTGTGTGTGCCGCGCTGTCACTGGGGTCGAGCTGGAGCACTGTCCACCTGGCAAGTCAAGCGTGAAACACATGAGCCCTAAACACGCTGCAGGACCTCACGTCCCCCCGTGGCCACCGCCTAGAGAGGCGCAGTGCCCAGGTCCCTTGTGTGCTCAGCTTCTCCTGTCACTGCATACTCCGCCTCTGAGCAGTTCATGAAAAGTAGAAAGATGCGTCTCACTTGCCCTATTCATTCTTCCTTCGTTTGTTCACCACATGCTGATGGAGTCCTTACTTGGTGCTTGGGCAGTACAACGTAGGGGGCCATAGAAACAAACAGCAAGTGTGTGGATCTTCCTTCTCTGTACCCCTCGTCCATGTGGAAAGAACTAAGGACGGCTCCATTTGATGAGCACTGGGCCAGAGATTTGCACACGTGTCAGGTGTGCCCCGAGTGTGACCACCGCGTCTGTGCAGGGGCAGCCCACTGTCCTCGGCTCCTCAGTCCCACATAGTTGAAGAAAACTGGCCCGTGCACCGAGAGTGCCTCGCCCCAGCGCCCCGAGACTCCCCGAGGAGGTCCGTGGTCCTTAGCGGAGATCCAGGGCTGAGCGTGAGACAGCACCACCTTCCACTGTGACACGTCTGAACTGAGGTGGCTCTCGGGTTTCTCTCCAAAAGACTTTTTAAAATCTTACTGCTCAAAATGAGAAAGAAAAAATTCAATTGGTATTTTTTACCTGTGGGATTTTTGTCTGGTTGATCACAATGCAAATGTTAGTTGATTTGTGCAGGAATGACCACAATTGATACTGGTATGGATAATAAATATGACCCAGAGCTTCACGTAGCCAGTTGTGTTGGTAAGAACCAGAAAGTCACAGAATGACTCGTAAGGAACAAGTTAGAAAGCTCCCCCTACCGTTCTCTCTCTCCTCCCTCCCTCTCTTTCTCCCTCCTCCCTTTCTCTCTCCCTCCCTCCCTCCTCTCTCCTTCTCCCTTCTTCTCTCCCTCTCTCCCTCGTTTCCTCCCTCCCTATCTCCCTCCTCTCTCCCTCTCTCTCTGCTCCTTCCCTCCCTCCCTTTCCCCTCCCTCCCTCCCTCCCTCCCTCTCTCTCTCTCTCTCATTGAAATAAAGGACTTTTGTCTAACAAGTAGCAGTCATTTGACCTCAGATCACTGAGAGGGGAAAGCCTAAACAAGAAAGGATAATGTTTACCTAAATGTTGGAGAAAGCATCAGGATTTATGACCCAGACAGGAAAGATTGTAGAAGATTGTAGGTAATTATAGCAATAAGCATTCATGCAAGAAGTAGCTATTATGCTGAAGGAAGATGGCAGCACAAAGTCTCAAGAGAGGACACGGTGGGGGGATTCTACTCACGGAATTGTTAGCTAGAGAAACAGAAAGTGATGCCAGAAATATACCAAGTTCTTCCAGAAACAGGCGACAGATACGTGGGGGGCGAGAACAAATTCAGCAGAGCTCGATCAGTGTGCCTGACAGGTGGGATCTGATTGTGGCCTCCGTGTACTTGACTCTGAAGCTCGCCAAGCCAGGACGGTGGCCCTCGGTGACGCCTGGCTTGTCTGACAGTCCGCCTGAGGGCCTGACGTGCACCATTCCAAGCAGATTTAATGTACACTGCAATGCTGTGCTAACCACTTAGATGCCTGTCAGAATCAGACAAATTATTTTTTTCTGTTTTGGAAAGCAGCAGCATTTCACAAAGGTCCCCCTTTCTGACTCGGTCTAGAACCCACCCTTGCTGTGAGTCCCTTCTCCTGGGACGCCACAGGAGAGGTGTGGCTTTCTTCTAGTTCCCAACGAGAGACGTACGAATCCAGCATCCTCAGGGCTGGCCAATATGTATGCAAGTTCACAGCATAAAAAGTTCCCCATGTGAAACCAGTTGTGTGGCAAATGCCAAGGTAAGAGACAAATTAACTATATATTATTTTTTCAGCCAAAGTTGTCTTAAATTCTTAGATTTTTTTTCCCTTAGAAGCCATATTGGCAACAGACAGTGGTGCATACTGTAATTCCTAAGCTGTGTCCGCTTTATAGTGATGCTTGCCATCTTTCTTCACCTGTACTTTTTTCATATGAAGATTCTACATTTTTTTTCATTTTCAGTAAAGCTCTCAGTTCTATAGCTGAAGCAACTTGGGGAAGCCTCGTGTGTTCACTCGCTGGTGTTTCATTTCAGCACCCGTTATAATCAATCACATGTTGCATCTGTGCTTGTGATGCTTATCAGCTGCTAATTTTCACGACTTTCGTGTTCATTTGTTTCCATGGTATAAGACAATTTGTTCACAACTTTCACAGCTTATGTAACTGGATGCAAAACATTTCTACACACAGCCTAATCTCTCATAACAAAATGACACTTCTGCGGCAGGGACGGAGCTGTGTCTTCCACAGAGCAAGAGCAGGTGAAGGCTTCCAAAGGCTCAAGGGCCCTCCATCCACAAACCAGTTACAGATCACCTGTCCAGGAGCTAATTCATTGCAGGGCTTCCTCTACCCTCCAAGGGGGGGTGTGTGTGTGCGCGCGCGTGTGTGTGTGTGTGCGTGCGCACGTGTGTGTGCATGGGTGTGTTTCACTGCTTAGCGTTTATAACCAAGAAATGTGGAGCACAGTTGAAGAATAACTTTCCTCTTATTAGTCGCTGTGGTAAAACAACAAGAGACTTCCAAGTGCTTCAGTGAAAATAAAGATCCAAATACTAAATATAACGAGGCTCAGGAATTAGCTGCATAATTTGGGTCAACACATAACTGGTAACCCTTATACTGAATGACTCCTCACTGGAAGTTGTGTGATTTATATTTATCCTTACTTCTCTGTTTATTCTAACCTTAAAATGCTTTATAATCTTTTTTCTCTCTCCTTAAGAAAACAGTAAATGTTTAGCACCGTGAAGGAAGCTGAGTCAAAGTTGGAAGGTCACACCCACCTGTGTTCAGTAAAGGAAAAATAAAAGGCAAAAGGCAGAAAGAGATGAGGCCTCAGAGCCTCCTCGGGCCGGGCACATTGTTCCAGACCGACAAGTCGCGGCAGCCGCTGAGGGAGGAAGGGAAAGGAGGGTAGCCCCACGTCGAGCCTGACCCGGCCTGCAGGGCCGGCCTGTCCCTGCTGTCTTCTCTGGCGTTTAGGGGTCCAAAGTGCGAATATGCTCTCGTCTGCTTCCTCCCACCCCACAGACCCTAGACCAAAGCTTGGTGACGGGCTCAGTTTGGCTGTAGATGTACCCTCTTTGCCCAGTACCGGCATACTGTGAGGCCGATTGGACTTGAAAGGCTGGTTCTGCCTTCTGTAATGGCCCGTGACCCTTCAGGGAACCAGGAGTGTCGCTGGTCCAGGAGGAGGCTGGAAATCGGGAAGCAATCAGGTTTCATAGTCAGGCTACCAACAATCAGTGGAAAAAAGTGGAAGACGAGGCCCAAACCAACAAAGCTGCAATCTGAGCAAGAGATGGGGTGGCTGGGGCAGAAGCAAGAACCTGTGTCCCTGCCCTCAGTGGGGTCTGCTGGTCACCTGTCCTGGTCACCTTCCTGCCACCAGGCTCTTCTTGGACACATGGACCCCAGAGCTGTGGGCACAAGCGGGTTAGCAAGGGAGCCGGGAAGGGCTGCCCCTCGGTGGTGCTGGTCTTATTCTGCCCTTCACCTCACAGTTCACACGTGTGAGGACAGAGTAAGGACGTGCCAGGTGTGATTAGCCCGACACAGCACTCCCCAGACACCTGGCCCACCTTCCGGGTCTTTGGGCTCAGTGGCAGACATACTCTGTGTGAAGATAGAGGTACTTAAGTTAATGAATATAAAATAATAGTAGATGGTAGATTTTTTTCTTCTGTGACACTGGGGATTAGAGCCAGGACCTTTTCACTGAGCTAGGTCCCCAGACCATTTTTCCATTTCATTTTGACGTAGGGGCTTGCTAAACTGCTCAGGTGGGACTTGAACCTGCAGTCCTCCTGCCTCAGCCTTGCAAAGTTCGGACTGTAGGCCTCTGCAGTACACCCAGCTAATAGATGGTTTTAAGAAGATTGTTAGTCTCTAATAGTAGAATTGAACATCTCCGTTTCATACTGCAAGTTGAAATGTAGGAAGAAGATTGATGGGAATTAGCAGGATTTGTTTTATTTTCTTCCTCTAACAGCTCTAGACACCACAAAGCAGCCCGTGTACCAAGAAAGTGTGTGATTTAGTAAGGTTTGCTGCTTATGTCACCCACAGTCAAGGTAATAAACATACTCAGCACCCTCTAGTTTCCATTTGTCATTTGTAGCGGTTTCTAATCTGTATATGTGGGTGTTTATACACAAAAGTGTGTTTGTTTATAAACAAATAATATATATTTTGCAGTGTGTATATACGTATAAATAAACTCCGTGATGGTACTGTAAATCTAATGAGGAAAGTAGTTAGCAAAACGTGGCTTATAGTGACAAATGCTAAGTTAAGTGAGAAGTAAAGCTCCATTATAACTCAGAAGCTGTCTAAAGTTAGCACGTCGTGTTAACATTGACAGCCTTAGTGATGAAGGGGCGCGATGCTCTGAGGGGAGGTAGACGCCAGGACACTGTCCTCAGGGCAGCCCTCGCGACAGGCGGTGTGGGTGTGTGATCTCGCCCGGTCCAGGGCTGGTATGAGTGTGAGCACGTCCCTAGCAGGGTGAGTGTGAGCGTGAGCGCGGACGCGCCCCGTGCAGGACACCCGGCGCCTAGCCCGGCCCGGAGGAAGCGCGGAGCGCTGAATCCGTGTGGTCAGCCGCCTCCTCCCCGGGGCCGGCTGCAGCACCGGGCCGAGGGCGGGCTCCCACCAGCAGCCCGTTTCCCCCGGTCGTGGCAGGCACAGGCAAGGAGACGGCGTCCCTGCCTGCCTCGGTCACAGAGGCTGCCTGGCTTCGGGAGGGCCCCGGCGACCAAGCGGCGCTCCCCGCGCGTGTCCACCGCCAGGTGGCGCCCCGGTTCTCCCGTTGATGGGGAGCTGGGCGGAGAAAGGAAACAAAGATTGAAAAATAAACATCAGGGCGCTGCTTTCATGCTAGTGTTATGCTGCAGCCGGTCACACGAAGAGCAGGCCGGGTGGCGACAGTCACAGGTTGAGCTCGCTCTTCACAAACGGAGGGTTGCGAGGCCAGAGGCGTCCGGAGCCCGGCTGAGCGACAAACGGCCCATGTGTCGTGCACACACACGTCTACAGGTGCACATCTGGCATACACTTGGTGCATGCGCATGTATATGTATGTGTGTGTTACGTGTGTGTGCATACACATAAATGTGTAACTTAGTGTCCCTATGCACATTTATACACCAATGCACAGATGCATGCATCAACAAAGGGTGCACACACGTGCACACATACACAACATGATGCACACAGTGTGCATATTTACATGAATGTGTGTACATAACCTGTGCATTATGTGTACATGTGCTATATGTACACCTATGTGCCCTTGCGGCTTAGATCCCAAAGTCCCCCAAAGTCTGGGGCAGTGCAGCAGCCGACTTATTAGGAGGCGGGGCCTGGTTGGAGGTGGCCAGTGGGGTGTGACCAGGAAAGGCGCGTTCTTCTCTCGGGCTCCACCCTTCTCTCTCTGCTTCCTGGCTGCCTTGTAATGAGCAGCTGTCCTCCAGCAGGCTCTCCACCCTGCAGTTTCTTCCTCGGAGCCCACTTACCATGGACCAAACGCATGGAATTGTAAGCCATAGAAACCTCTCCTACCTTAAATTGTGGGTGTCAAGTATTTTGTCCCAGGTGTGGTAAAGTGACTAGGACCATACATACACATATGCACACATGTGAACACACTGTGCGTGCACACATAGCACACATGCACAAACTCATACATACATATGAACATGTAGTGCATGCACACATGCATAGGCTATGGTAGGATGGCCCAGACCTCTATAGCTGTGTGAGTCTGTGTTCCTTGATTTAGTTAAACCAGGGAAACGCAGTAACTCAAACCCTCATTTTAAAAAATCAGAGAAAGTCACTTTTCTGCTTCACGTTTCCTCCTGAGTGATGTGGGGCTATTTCTGTCCTCCTTTTTATTGAGGTATCAGGTCACCATGCACATCACTGTTGTGTGAGTGGGCTCATAGCGGAGGCCCTTCACAGTTCATAGAGATGACATGCCCTGCTTCTCCAGGCGCCCTCCACCTCTGGGGACTCAGAACAGGGGCCCCTCCCTCCCGAGTCTCAGTGAAAGCCTCTCGGCCCGCCACCGTGCTTGCTTCTGTGGGTGCCCCCAGCCATCCCAGGTGTCTCAGGATGCTGTGACAGTAGGCTCGGAGCTGGCCCGGGTGGCACAGGAAGGCCACGTCCCCTCCCGCCCTGTGAGAGGCAGGCATCATGTCACTGGGACACTTTCGCCCCCGTTGCTGCTCCCAAACTCACCCGGTGAGTTGAGGCCCGGGAGTGACTGCCCATTGGCCACTTGGGAGAAACCACAGGCCAGCTGGGAGCGGCACCCAGGGCCTTGGCCTGTGGCCACACCGGTCATACCGGAGCGGGTCGGACCGGAGCTGTTGCAGAGCTTAGAGGAGGCTCCCGCCTCTCTCCCAGGACAAGCAAGAAGGAGCAGGAAGGCCTGGAGGAGGGAGGGAGAGGCAGAAGGAAGGGAAGAGGGTGAGCTGTGTGGTGCTAGCTGCTCATCTGCACTGGGCATGCTGCCGGGTGGCGCTGGCCCAGCTGACAGCCTAGATCACTGCTGACTGTAGGCACTGTGTTCGTGTGCCGAACAGCTCGGGGCGGGAGAAGGATAATGAGGAATGAAGACTAGTAAGGAATAATGAAATTTTATTTTTTAAAAATAAAGGACATTAAAAAAAATAAAATAAAATAAAGGACATTTTAATCCTCCCTCTGATTTTTGCCCTATTGCCATATGCAGGCCTCCCTCAGGATCCAGGGCAGATGAGCTCTAGGGCCCCACAAACACTACGCTCTGTGGGAACTCAGGTACCTCATGGGGGTGCACAGCACGTGTAAGCCAACCAGCCCCCACCCCATGGACTGAAGTCACCGCTAGGTTACTGTTAATACTTACTATAACATTGAGGCTCCGTAAACAGTTGTTATATTGTGTAGGGAATAATGACAAGGAAAGCTGTACAGGTTCACTACAGATAAAATTTTGTAAAGTAGTGTTTTTCATCCATGGTTGGTTGAATACACAGATGTGGAAAGCATAGATGTGGAGGGTGGACTGCATATCTCTGTGTATACAAATTATATATGCAGAGAGGGAGAGGAGGCAGACAGAGAGACAGAGGCGGGCGGTCTGTGGTGGAGACTGGCTCGTGTGGTTGTAGAGATCAGGAGCGGCCACGTTTGTCATCACAGGGCGGAGACCCAGTGAGCCAGGGTGCGGTTCAGCTTGCTCCCACGTCCACAAGCCAGAGCTCTTGTGTCTGAAGGCAGGTACGTGTCCCAGCTCAGTTCAAATTCTGCTTGGTCCACCCTCTTGTCCTGTGTGGACCCTGGAGAGACCAGCTGACACCCACCCACCCAGACTGGCACAGAAGGCCATTACATAATCTGCCCAGTCAAATGCTCATTCTTCCATAAAGAGTCCCTCAGATACCCTCAGAAGTCAATGATTTACTCTGCCCCATCAGCAGCCAGGTTAAGTAACCATCCAGAGCCCTCCCTGGTCTACATGGCACCACGAACATATCCTTAAACCTTAATCTCCCAGCAAAGGTAAGAAGGAGGCCATGATCCCAAGTGACACCACCGCCCCTTCCCAGAGGGGAAGGTAAAGGCCCCGAGTGGCGGTTACCCTTTCCTGGTGCCCCATCACTTTGATTCTGTGATGTAAAATCAGTACTATACAAATGCTGATGTGAAGTCAGTTGTGTTAAAAGGGGCGAAGAAGATGAAGGCCCTGGTTCTGTGCGTATAATCCATGTGTGTATGCCTACACATTGTTTATAACACAACAAGGAACCAACGCCCTTGACGTTTCCAGTCCTCTTTTCTGTAACTGGCTGCATGGTTGTAGCTGGTGTCTGTAGCTATCTTCTTCTCCCATCTCTTTTGTGTCCCCCTGGCCTCCAGGAAGAACCTCACCCAGGCATGGTAGGGTGACCCGAGCCTTCATTCTCAAAGAGCCTGGGCCATCAGTAGTCCTGCCTGGATTGGGTTGTTGTGGTTTCCTAGTGACCTTAATCACAGGGTGTATAATGCTGAGGCACCCTAAGGGATCTCCTGGGTTCCAGGCATACTCTCCCTTCCCTCCCACTGCCCCACTGTAGTCTGGACCATCATCCCCACCAGCAACATAACTCCCGGTTGACTTGGCAGTGGGAGGAACCCAGCACAGCCAGATGGCAGCCTTAACTTCCAGTTCAGTGAAATCATTGTTGTGTCTACCGGTGGGCTCATTCCTCTCTGGAGCTCAAGGGCCTCAGGCCAGCGGTGCATGGCTGTGGGAAAGGACGACCAAGTGGCCCTAGGGATCACTGGGGTGATGGTGAGCAGTACCTCTCCGTTTCCACCCACGGTTCCTGGACCAACGGAGAATCCTGGCTGTGGGGGAGACAGTGCCGTACCTGGACCCTGATTCAGAGCACGTACAACCTCAGCAGGTCCTCACTCCAGCCCTGCAAGGCACAGTACTGCCACCTAACAGGTGCTGTGACTGAGTCTGAAAGGCCACTCCACTGTTCTGCCACACTAGCAGCTTCAAGATGGTGGAGGACATGAAGACCAGTGAGCACCATGCACGCGAGCCCAGTGCCACACTCCTTCCTGTGAAGCGAGTTCCTTGATCAGAAGCAAGGTCGAGTGGGACACTGCGACAGGATAAGGTGTCGCGTGGCTCCATGGTGGTAACTTTGGAGAAGCAGGCAAGACTCTTCTCTCCCCAGGAGCTCGTCCTCTCCAGGCAGGAGCCTCAGCCCGGATGAGCCTGCAGCACACACGTGGCCTCTTGGAGGCCTGGTTGTGCATCCTGGCTGTGTTGTGGGCTCAGCGGCCTGGGGCTGGGGCGCTGGAAAGTCCTTCGGGCAGGGTGATTTCCCAGCTGGCATGTGTGCACCAGAGACGCCTCAGGAGACACCCAGCGGGGGCCGCAGCATCGTGTCACAGTGCGGACACACGGGATCCACAGTGGGGCTGCGAGTCTCTGTGCCACTCCTGCCCGGCATCAGGAAGCAGCAGCTCTCTGAGAGGAAAGATGGATGTGGGAGCTGTGAGTGAGGAAAGGGCCATAACGGGTGATGCTGGAAACTAGAATAATCTCCAGGAGCAGAAGCCAAGCACGAATAGAAGGCAGCACCCTCAGGTTGTGTTTTCAGAAGGAACTGGAGAAGCAAGAGGCGAGATGACCAAGAGAGGGGTGGGGGGAGGGTGCAAATGGGTGCAGGAAGCGGACCAACCCTGCCTCTGGCCTCCCCACCCGGCCTGGCCCTGGGCTCCTGCCTGGGACAGCACCTGGAGCTCCTCCTGGCTCCTGGGGCAGGGCGGTGTCTCTGCCGGCCGCAGGGCCTCGACGTCTCAAGGCTATAGTTCCACAAATCCCGATGCGGTCAAGATTTTTCTTAGATTTGTCAGGGTTTTTTTCTCTAAGAGATCACAACTGCTAGTGATTACAGTACTTGGTTAAAAACTATGGCAGATATTTAAATTATTATTTTTTAATTTATTACAGTAAAAGACGCATTGTCATGAATCCCCCTGACTTTGAACACACTCCTCCCATCATCCTGGCCACTCTTCTGCAGCGGCTGTGGGGTCCTTCTTCCTGAAGGTCTTCAGTTGTGCCGTCCTGGCTGCCTCCGTGTCCTGAATCCATTCAAACATTTCTCTTTCATGGTTATTTTGACTTTGGAGAGAGGCCAGAAGTCACGTGGTGCCCGATGGGGTGAATAAGATGGATGAGGACACACCATGATATTTTTTACTTGATAGAAATTGCTGTAAACATTTGATGAGTGAGAGGTGATCATACATACAGTGAGTGTTTAAATTAAAAAATTTATTACAGTAAAAGACATATTGCCATGAATTGCTCTCAAAATCCTGTCTTCACTTTGAACACACTCATCCCATCGTTCTGGGCAATGTGCCTTTTACCTAATACATATTTAAAAATTTAACCATGCACTGTATTTTTCTGTCAGCCCTGGTATACCAATAATAACATTAATTGTCTGCCAACCAGTAATAATGATAATATGGCTCCCTGTCAGAAGAGCACACACTTGCTAAGACTCTGTCTGCTCCACACACTGGCCCCAACTTTACTCCTCTTATCTGCAGATCTCTCTCTGTAGAAGCTCTCAAATGTGTGATGACTGTTACTTTTGTGCACATTTTACAGGTGACAAAGTCAAAGCTTGTAAGACTGATACGCTAACGGCCACGACTTAATTGGACAGTGTAGCCTCATCATGTAAACTGACATAAAGGATGCGTTGGAAACTTGTTGTGAAGGTGTTGCATATAAAGAGAGCAGGTGAACACTCTAGTGGGTGTTGTACTTGATTTTCTTCATATATTTAAGAAATTTTGTGACATGTGTATCCTAAAGACTTCTTCAAAAAGAAAAGATTAGAAAGAAAAGCAACCAAATGTAAGCCATGGTTGTCTTGGGAGTGAGTGATTATTTTTAGTCCAATTTTTTGTATTTTTCTGACTTTCTAAACTAAAGGGGGAAATGTAAACTTTGTTTTAAAACCTGAAATACCCCTAATAGGTGCGCCGTTGGTTGTGTGGCTGAGCAGATGTCTCAACCTGCATGGAGTGGAGGAGATGGGGGTGGCTGGCACCCTTAGAGTACAGGGAGGGAAATGAGGGAGACAGCCCCCACCTCCAGTCCTGAGCTTGGAGCCTGAGACCCCGAGGCTGGCCTCCACCTAACGTGAAGATTGTTTTGGTATGGCATTTTGGGTTCGCTTGGGTTAATGCTCTCAGCCAATAAAGGCAAGTTATTTCAGGCCACTGTAATTGTGAGTTAGACAGGTGGTTGGCGTGGGAAACGTCTAATTTACTGGCTGTGTAGTCTGTTGGCCTTGCATGAGGCCAGGAGCGACTCTGTGAGCTTCCCCAAATGATGGGCTGGAGGGCAATCTTGTCATCTTCACGAGCGGACCCACATCCCCAGCACAGCCAAGCCTGGGAACGTCAGGCTGCGACTTCTCATTGTGTTCAGGCTAACAACTCTCCTGGACGTGTGTGTGTGTGTGTGTGTGTGTCCAAAGAACACAGTAAAGAAATAGAATTCTTCTTACTTGCCTTTGTCCACTCCCATTCGGTGGTGTACCAGCGTGTTTTGATTTCTAACATTCCTTAGAGAGGACCACGTCTTGCAGCCAGCACCCATCAGAATGTCTTTTCAACATTACACAGTGCTTAGGTTGACTCGTTAGTCCAGATCCAGGGAAACCTTTGAAGCCTTCCCAGTTCATGCTGTGGCATCTGTCCCAAACTCCAGACAGTGAATTTATTTTAGAAAAAATAATAAGGCAAAAATAATAACATGGCCAGTGGAGGGTCTAAGCTGGCGGGGCCAAGGTGGAGGTGGAGCTCTGACGGGGATGGGAGCCAGGCCCTTGTTGTTTCTTTCGTTCTTGTTTTTAGCACACTTTGCAAATACTTGGCGTTATATTTTGTGTTTGTGCGTCACTTGTTCATTCTACTTTGCCGAATGTACTTTCCAAGAGTAATATTTCTGCTCCTCTTCTGTGTAAAGGAAAATGTCACTCTTGACTCTGTTGAGAGCATTTGGGGCAGCTTTCCATAGATAAATAGGAGGTACATGCACTGAAGCCGAGTCCACTGACAGAGGAAACCCGCCGTGCTTTTGGAGAGTGGAGTCTGCATGTGTGTGCTAAGTGCCCCTGGGGGCCCGGCCTTCGCAGTATGGCAGGGTGGACGTTAGCGAGATAAAAACAGAAAACCACACCACCAGGCAGAACTTGACATAGCCGCAGTTCAGCTGGGGGCCGGGTGCAGGTGTCCAGGTAGCCCTGGCAGGGTGCGAGGAAGCACTGGCTCCTTCCGGCCGCGAGTGTCGCCGGGACTGGAGGGGATCCGCCTTGCCAAGGGAGGAACTTGCAGGGTCCAGGATGGCTGGACTGTTGCTGCCATAACAAGGCCTCTGGGGGATCCTGATGCAAGAACCACCAGTCTTAGAGACTAGGGTGTCCCTGGCCACTGCCCCCAGGCCTGGCATCCCCCAGCTGCTCCTCACAGAGGAGGAAGGGCTTCGACCCGGGCCAGCAGGGCGACCTTCTCCCACTGCTGGAGTGTGAGGCTGGGGCAGGGAGGTCCCAAGTTCCCAGTGTGCGGCAGCCGCACTGAAGAGGAACTCAGGAGAGAGAGGAGGGAGGGCAGAGATGTCTGGGCTCCTGCGGAGTGAGGGGCTGTGACGGGCGCAGGCGAAAGGCTGGGACCCAGGGAAAACCACCGAAGTGCCAGGCAACCCCTTTCTCAGACCGCCTAGCTCACGCCAGAGGACTTGCCTTGGCTCCACGCAGGCCTCAGCCACAGCCCATTGGAAGCAAGTCCTGGAACATCAGATATTCTGAGGCACTGAGTAGATAAAATTCACGGGCTCCAATATACTGGGCCATGCTCCCCAACCCCAGGCCACAGTCTGGGACATGTCAGGAGCCGGGCCACCCAGCGGGAGGTTCCTGACCTGTTTCCAGCACTCCCTGGGGCTCCATCCCCGTGAGCCCCTCCAGTCAGATCAGCACCTCAGATTCTGCAGGAGCAAGGAACCTGCTGTGAACTGTGCAAGCGGGATCTAGGCCACACACTCCTCGTGAGACTCTACCGTCTAGTAATAGATATAATATTCACAATGACTGGGACACACTTGGACCATCCCAAAACCATCCCCCTCCACCACCACCGCCATCAGGGGAACAGTCAGCTTCCGTGAAACCGGTTCCTGTGACCAAAAGGCTGGGGACCGCTGTACTGGACACAGAGACAGGGCTTCTGTTACTCTCACCCGTTAGGTGGTGTGCTAGAAGACAGGGGCTCAGCATACAGGCTCAAGGGGGAAGGATTTCTGTCAGAGTCTGCAACCATCCGCTCTGCTCTGTCCACAGGGACAGCCGCCTGCACCTCAGGCCCTATTCCCTGCAGAGACATGGCCCCCAGAGTAGGATGAGATCGAAGGGGGTTTGTGTTGTTTTTGATTGTTCAGGGGGCATTGAGCCCACGGCCTTCTTCACACTGAGCTACGTCCTCAGCCCTTTTTTATTTTTTATTTTGAGACAGGGTCTTACTAATTTTCCCAGACTGGACTCAGTGTTGCAATCCTCCTGCTTCAGTCTCTCTGAGTGCTGGGATTACAGGAGTGCACCACCGAGACTGACTTTGTTTTCTTAAAAAGTAGTTGCAAATATATTGATATCTCTAGAGAAATGGAATCAAGATTTGTTCCATAGAAAATCTTAGGAAACTTTAAATGTTTAAATGTGAGTATTTTCAGTAAGATTCTGTTTATGTCTTCTGGGTAAAAGAACTTTCATTTGACTCTTCCCTGACAAGTGGTGCATGTGTGTGTGTGTGTGTGTGTAAGATTTTGAACGGACTTTCCCCTTTTATGAACATAGCAGAGTATGTTTCTTCCACATAAATCCCAGGACCTGGTAAAATAATTCATTGGCGGGGCTTCTTTTATAATTTGCAAAATAGGAATAAAGGTGGATGTTGAGAACAGTGGGGCAGCTTTTCTATCTGTACACTGCAAACTGTCACAAACTGACTTGCAGGCTGCAGTTTCCGAGTATCAGCATTGTCTGAGCTATCTGGTATTAATTAGCCAATAGTCTACTACTTTAAACAACTTTTAATACCATGACATCAGCAGAAAGGAAGAATTCTGTTTACTGATTTGCCAAAAATGCCCCAGTGTGAAACTTCAGGTCCAAGTGACTGAGTCCAAGCATCATCCACCAAGGTCAGCCTGTGGCCATCTGTCCAAACACAGGCATGGTCCCAAGCAAACTTCTGTTTCAGCCTCTAGGGGGATGAGACCCACTTAGCCCAGTTCTGGTCCCTGTGCCACATCCGGGCCTGTCAGTAGGCTTCCTATCCCAAAGTAAAGGAATATCACTTAGTGATATTCCTGTGTGCCAAAGAAATCCACCCCTCCCATCACTACTTCTTCCATCCAAACCTGTGGGAAACAGCCAAGGGTCCCAAGGCCAGTTCTCAATGTGTCAGAGAGACAGAAAATTGATCAGCGGTGTTAACTCTAAAGGAAATAGAGTTCCTTAGAATTGAGAAAATAGAGCAGAACTATAAAATAACTACTCTCAGCAAATTTTAATGGATTATCACATACATAAAACAAGAGCAGACTGCTAATGAAAAATAAATAACAAATTGACAGCAAAATAGTCTTGGAAATCAGTCATTTACAAAAAGACACACATTTAGATACCTTTTGTAAGAGTTTTGATTTCACAGATAAGAAGGAAAATCTTATCACCTTCTAGAGACAGGTTAGAGACAGAAAACCCTGTCACCTGGGTTCTGTGTGAAGCAAAATACAAGAAAGCAGAAGACCTGAGAGGACAATCTCCAAGAAGAAGGGTTTTCATCTCAATCTTATTTGCAGTTAGCCGTGCTCATAGTCAAGGGTGAGGCTACAAGGAGCAGACCCAAGAGGTCTTCAAGGTCCTTCCCCTAGAAATGTACCCATCAGCACACCCTAAATTAGATTACACTCAAATGTACAATCCAAACAAAATGAATAAATCTAAGAAGGGGAAGGACCTATAATATCAGCTGTCAAGTTACAGTTTAGAGTAAAAGCTATGAGAGAAACATCATAATGTAAAATAAATGTGTATGCAAAACCAGGGAAACTTAGACCTTTATTATACAAGATTGTTTAGTTCCAAGAAACAGAAATATATCAAAGGTTTTTATATGAGGGTTTTTGTTTTTTTTTTAGTTCACATAACTGGAAATTCCAAGCCACAGATTTTTTTTTTCAGTACTAAAGTTTGAACTCAAGCCCTTCACAGTGAACTGCATCCTCAGCTCTTTTTCATTTTTTATTTTAGGACAAGTCCTTGCTGGGTCACCAAGTTACCCAGGCTGAGCCTGAACTTCCCATTCTCTCTCAGTCCCCCAGATTACTGGGATTACACCAGTTATGGACAGCGTTGGTTCCACGAAGCACCATACTGTTGAGCGCTGTGTTCCTCTCTGACCACTGGAGAACTGTCTCCACGTGTCAGTTCAGATAACTATCATTTATCTGACCCCTAATTCATTATTCCAGCCCAGCAAGGCAAGCTTCCCTAGGAGCTTTTTTTTAATGTTTGCTCTTTATTTATTTATTTTTTATTTTTTTTACCAAGAACATGTATTGGTACATTGTATACATAATCTTTACATTCATTGTGATTATTTTGTACCTGTGCATGATGTATCTTGGTTCCCCCCTTTTCCCACCCCTCCCTTTGCTACTTACAGCAGGTTTATTTGTATTTTCTCATTTTTCCCTTTCCTCTTTCTTTGCTTTTTCCCTTCTTTCTTTTCCCCCCTCCCCCTTTCTATTTCTCCTCTCTTTTCAATATTATCTTCATTTTATATAATATCTATTACACCTCTCTGATCTTATTTACCCTTATGTTTACTCAGATCAGAGAAAAAATTCGACGTGTACTCATAAGTGTCTGATTTATTTCGCTTAAGAGTATGTTCTCAAGGTACATCCATTTACCTACAAATGTCTCTAGCTTATCCTTTTTTATGGCAGGGTAGTACTCCATTGTGTAGAAAAACCACATCTTCTTTAGCCAGTCATTAGTTGTTGGGCATTTAGGTTGTTTCCAAGACTTAGCTATTACAAATTGTATTGCTATAAACATGGTTGTGCTTCCCTAGTAGCTTTGATGGAAAGGTCCTGAGATGGCTTTGGCATCCCCAGCTCAGGACACTTGCCCATTGCTGGGCCTGTTCTTGTCTCATTGGGTTGCCAAATGATCAGGTTTTGTTTCCTCCTTCGTCCACCCTCTGTGGCTGAGGATAATGAGGAGAGGACGCACCCACGCTGTGAGTGAGGAACAGGTTGCCTGCAAGAGAATGGAATCCATCAGACACAAGCAGGGAGGGAGACAGTGCTGGACAGGTAAAAATCAGCAGCTACTTCCTCTGTATGTTTCTAAAAGAAAAGCAGAAGGAACACAGTTTCTTCCTACAGTGGGATACACTGGCCTTTTCTCTGCCCCGAGATTCTAATAGGCACTTACGACCAGAGTTATAGTTCGGGCTGTGGAGAAATAGGGATAGGTTGATATCAAGAATACAGTGCCTGATTACCAAAAGAACCCAGGTGGATTTTTAGATCTATGGAAGCTTTCCAAGCCTTTATCATCTTGCCTTGTTGAAAAAATACAAAGTGAACATAGTGGTGTTCTCCGGTCAGCTAGTTGTGCTGTTACTCTCCCCATTGGTCTCTGCGGAGCCCGTGTCTGTGGGTTTTTTGATAAGCACATTCATACAAAATGCTAACTAGTGCCCGTGAGGCTAAAGAGACTGTGTTTTGAAGAGCAATGCACAAGTCAGCTCCACTCTGAGAAGCCAGGCCTGGGGCTTCAACTGGAGGGCGGGAGGCCCAGCCAGCCTGTCGGGTGGCATCCACGTGGTACTGGTGGCAGAGGTGTGTCCAAGGCTGGTCCCGTGCCCAGCAGCTGTGCCCTAGCTCCTGAACATTTGCACACGCACACACAGCCGTTTACACACCGCAGGACACACGGATCCCCACATGTCTCCAACGCCCGACCTTCACATGCAGCCTCAGGTGTTTACGCTTTGCCCTCTTTACACCCTCCCTTCTCCACCTGCCAAAATCCCGTGGTTCAGCAGGCAGCTTCCCATCTCTTTTGACACCCCCGCCGTGCTGTGCCTCCCTGCAGCGTTCTCCAACAGCACCACCACCCCAGCTCCTAAATTGCGGAGCTGCGTTGTGTTCCTCTGTGGGTGCACCCCAGGTGCGCCTCCCCTGGGAGACAGCAGCACTGTGCAGGGGAGTCTGCTTCCACCTTCTCCCACCACGCGGGTCCCTGAGACCTCGCCAGCATCGGCCCAAGCCTCCATCCGCAGCAGAGTCTGACAGATGCCCTCTGCTCACTCACAGACACGGCACCGCCCTGCCCTTTGGGAATCTCGCTGGGCTGGAGAGATCCATTCCCAGTGCCAAACAGAAGGACAGGGGAGACACCACACGAGACAGAGCAGATGAGTGACTCCGGGGCTCGGTGCCCAACCCCTCTGGACACTGGGTGGTCTTCCAATTTTCCTTTTTGACCAAATCGACAAGGGACCTGAATTGTCAGATAGTAGATCATTCATTAAGTGTCATACTTGTGACAGATCCATTAAATAAATTTTGGCCCAAAGCAGAGGAAGGGTTTTAAAAATCGAGTGGGATGATGTAGCTAGAACGAAACTCCCTTCACTTAGCTCTAATTACTCGTGTGAACAGGTCTTTGGTGCTCACGGCTCGTACAAATGACAGACATGAGCAGAGTCATGGCAAGCCCTGCCTTATGCTAGCAGTAAAACTTCTAGTCATTTTTAAGGAAGGCTCATTTACTCATTGTAAGACACATTTCTAATGACGCTTTACATTTCTGTTTTACCGATGACAGTTTCTAGCATTTTTCCACTGCTCGGGATGCAGTTCATGGATGGAGCGCTCGTGTAGCCTGTGCAAGGCCCTAGGTTAGACCTCCAGAATCACAAAAAAATTACATTTATGTGCGCATGTGTAAACTATCATAGTGATGACTCAATATACAAGACAATTTAACACACCACCTTATAGTGAAAGGAGATTAAAAATTTAAATTTAATTTATATACATATTTTACACAAAGAAATTTGATTTTTTTTTAAAAATCTCTCAAGTGTAAAGTACTTCAATTAACATGAGGTACTGTTGAGTGGCAGAGCAGAAATAGGTTCAAGGAAGAAGAGACACGATGGAAAAGTCTGCTGAGCAAAGACCTAATGGCGCATTTTGACCCCAAGGCTGCTGAGCATGAAAATACTAGTATCAGATTTCTTGAATTCTACCTTTGAAAGCGATGACACATTTATATAAAAACATGAATATTTTTTGTGTCATGTGTCTGTTGCAACCAACTGAACTCATGAAGGAAATGTTCAGAGGTTCATTAAAAATGTAAGAGGGAACATGGATTGTTCAGAATTATTTGGAGGATGCAGGAAAAACTTACTGAAAAGCACCCTGCCAGTGCATAGCACCAGCCTGGCTCCCCTCTCTTCCTGTGTCTGGGAGGGACAGCAGTGTGGGTCGAGATAAAGTACAAATGGTGCTTGTTGGTGAACTCGCTCACGTCAGTATGGGACGCAGAGGTTTTCTGTCTTTCTTTGATATGTGCTCTCTGGGCCATATAACCTTGGGGAAATGAACTCTTGAGAAATGTCCTTTTTTATGAGCAGCAAAAAAGCAATAGGATACAGAATCTTTAATTGGCATTTAGTAAAACAATAATAAAAATGAATCCATTAAAAAAGTACGGAGTCTCCCCCACGTAGGAGGGGCTTACATCTTACTAACAAGTGCTAAGTTGAGACTCTCATAGGCAGAACGCATTCTGTACACCTAACCTGCCCACACCCTCACTCTGTGACACATGCCGTAGAGGACCAAGGTCACACTGCAGTCCAGCTAAGAGAGAAAATCGGGCCACACTGTGCTAGCCCTGGCTGGGATCAAAGTTCCAAATATGGTTTCTGCTGAATGTTTACCACTTTTGCACCATGATAAGTTTGAGAAACTGTAAGTGTTATGGTTTGGATCTGCAATAAGGTTCCAGAGGGGCAAAGGGGTTGTTGTGCCCATTTCTTTATTTATTTGGTAGCACTAGGGAGAACCCAGGGCCTTCTCCCTGAGCTACAGCCCCAGCCCTTTCAGCTCTTTAAGGTCTCCATTAATTGCTAAGTAGCTCAGGCTGGGCTCAGGCTGCCCCATTGGCTCTTTCCTAAAGTCCAAATAACCATGAAAGGGAAACATTTTGAATTGATTCAGGACATTGAGGCAGCCAGGACAATGCACCTAAAGACACTCAGGAAAGAGGGCTCCAGAGCTGCTGTAGAAAGTGGCAAGGATAATGGGATGAGTGTGTTTGAATTGAGGGAGGAATATGGAGGACAATTCATGGCGATGCCTCTTTAACTGTGATTAATATTTTTAAAATTTAAGCATTCACCATATTTTTCAATCACACTGTGTTCAGCTTCTCACACTGTGTTGATTTAACCATTTGCAGTTGACCTGATTTACACTACTGACTCTACCTTGTTGTAGTATTTTTCCCTCAGCACTCTGAGGGGTTTCAGACTCCCTGGACGAGCTCCACGACCTCTCAGGTGGACAGAGGGCAGGCAGAAATGGGCCGGGGACCCCTGGCCTTCCCTGCCCTCACTGCACCCTGATTCCCTTTCCTCTGGAATCCTCCAGCAGGGGGTTCACCGGGCCAGGAGCCGCCTCTGCCCTGCAGCCCAGTGCCCAGCTGGGACCAGCTGGGCAGAGGAGGCAGATCAGGTGTGAACCAGACTGGCATTTACGTGTCACCTCCTGCATGCACCGGCTGGCCTACCTGCCTGGAGGCTGACGTGGTGGTGGTGTGGCCATTCTTGTGTGTGTCTGTCCCCACCTCGTGAGCCCTGGTTCTTAGGTTGGAAGCTTTGTCCCAGACCCGATCGCAGGCCCTGTTGCATCTTGCAGCCACAGGGCAGTGGCCTTCACCCCTGACCGCAGCCCCACTGTCCCAGCTTGGTCGGGAAAACTGCTCTGCTGGGATGTGTTGTTTACACGAAACCCAGACAGGAAAACCTGTGGAATTTGGGTGAGCCGCATCCCCGCTCGGGGCTGTGGCAGCAAGCGAGCAGTCTCGCCCTGGGAACAGCTCACTGCATTCGGCATCCCCACGCAGCTCCTCCCCTCTCGTCCTCTTTCCTCTTGAGCTCTGCTGTGAATTGAGTGTTCTCCTAAACGTTCGTTTGCGTCTTTATTGTTGGACATCTCTTGTACAAGCCAAAGCACGAAGGGGGCTCTCTCAGCTTTGTTCGTGCCATGCTGTCTGTCTGCTCTCTGGGGGGAAGTGGGTGACACTGAGTGTAGTGGTGGGGTCACACTGCCATCGGTGCTTAGCTGTCCATCACACCAAGCACCTCAAGGTGCCCAGGGGCTTCCATCCAGCCGAGAGGGCAGCAGTGATTCTCAAGCCAACCACATCAGGACACAGTCCTTACATCCTGGCCTGTGGCGCACAGTGCTGGATCCCACGCCCAGAAGTGTCCCGGGGTTTAAAATCAATGCAGCTTTAGCCGGCGGTGACGCCGGTGACAGCCATCCAGAGCTGTGTACCCCAGTCCTTCAAACCGGGCTCTGTGCACAGAGCTTCCTGTGACTGCAGGGAACCTGGACTCTGACAGGGTGACCACACCCTCCTGTGGAGAGTATGCGGAAGTGCGCTGCGCCCCGGTGGCGCCAAACAAGAGTCAGTCTCTGCTGTAGGCCCTGGCAGCACTATGCTGTGGAGCGGAGCACAGCTCTGGGCTGTTGTTGCTTCCTCGGCCCAAATCGCACTCTGTGCTGAGGCCTGCGAACCTCAGCCACAGCCAGGCAGGTGCTGCGCTCTCCCCAACGGCTCCACTAAGGCCGGCACTTCTTTACACCCAAACCTGCGCCCTCTCGTGGAAAACTGAGGGCCAAGAAGTAGCGTGCACGTTTCCCACTCAGCTATGCAGTTTTTTTTGAAGTTCCTACAGCTGTATTATTTACTACTTGATTTCTTTATATTTTTAAAATTCTAATTTTTCTTCATTTTTAAAAAGAGCATTTTTGGAGGTACTGGGGATTACTCCCAAGATCTTTACACTGAGCTACATCCCCAACCTTTTTTTTTTTTAACTTTTTATTCTGAAACAGGATCTCAGTGAGTTGTTAAGTTATGTAGCTTGGGCTCAGACTTGTAATGCTCCTGCCTCAGCCTCCCAGAGTGCTGGGATTACAGGTGCACACCACCACACCAGCAAACAAAAGGACTTATTTTAAAATAACTTCGGTGAAATCAGGGCGACCCCTTCAGACTAGAAACAATCGCATTCGTCCTATTATTGACTGCATATTTAAATACATTTGCCTGTCTTGTAAGGAATACACATTTACAGGGCTAATTAATCAAATACTGAGTTCTTGAAGGACATCTTTACTTTGAGCCATTCAGGCACATACGGCTCCCCGGAGGAAAGCCTTGTGCTAGAGGCCGGTCCTCTGGGCCTGGTGCATGGGGCACCCTGCGGTCCACATTCCAGAAGAGCCAGTTGTGGAATGTGCTTCAGGGAGGTGGCTTGGGGCGGGCGTGGCATGTGCTCACCTGTCCTCGCTGTGTCCCATCCAGTGAGCCTGCCGCTGAGTCCCGGCAGCTACGACAGTGTGGACAGTGTCCCTCCGGTGCTGTCTGAGGCTGAGGAGACTGTGTCAGTGGGCAGCTGCTTCGCATCAGAGGACACGACGGAGGACTCGGGGGTGATGAGCTCCCCGTCCGACATTGTCTCCCTGGACTCCCAGCATGACAGCTTGAAATCCAAAGATAAGTGGGCCACGGACCAGGAAGACTGCAGTGACCAGGACCTCAGTGGAACCCCAGAACTAGGACCCCAGAAGAGCCCCTCGTGGGAGAGACCTCGCCCTGGGAACGTGTGTCAGAGGTGAGTCCTGGGACAGGTGGGGTGGGAGGTGCATCGGCATCCCCATCCCAGCCTCTGCAGAGGTGTCCTTTGTCGTGGCGACCCAGGACTGTCTATTCATATGTAGGCACAGTACCCACACTCCGATCTGGGGGGTTCATCTACAGTCGAATCTCTGTGCTGTCCTAGATCCCTGGGTGCTTATAAATGATGTCTAATTGTGCCGCGTTTGTCTCGGTACTGAGCACGAATGGACCACGCTCAGAGTACTTGATTATAGGTATTGTTCATTTGTTTACGCATTTCTCTGTTAATGGGCACATAGGTTATGCCAGTTTTTCAGGACTGGAAACTATCAGGAAGTTGTGCATCGGTCTGTTTACACATAGAGAGTTTTCTAGAAGAAAAATTATTACAGCATCTGAAAGATGGGGTATTGGCAGCTTGCACTCCACATGGCTTGTCCAGCTAAAGGCCCCACAGTGGCCTGTGACATCTGGTTTTACACATCTGCACCAAGGTGTCAAATGGCACCTTGTGTGGCTTTCAAGATGATCACCTGGGTGTTTAGTAACACCTTAAGTTTCTTCTTTTATGAATTGCCTTTTCGTAGCCTTTGCCCATCTTAAAATATGTATATTGTTTACCTTTTTTAAATTATTAATTCCTCCTTTGTCAGTTACTCACACACAGAGTCTCTAGGTCTGTGGCCTGCATGTAGCTCTGTTTTTTATTGTGTATCTGCCTTTTCACGTTGGTGTCATTGAATACGTCCTGTGTTTCCTAGTGTGTAAGATCTGTGCGCATCTAAGAAATTCTTCCCATCACCCTGAGGACTAAGGAGAATCTAAATTTCTTGTAAATGTTTGAGTGTTGTTTTATGTTGCGGGGGTTCTTCTTCAGCTGGGGTTTATTTTAGGGTACGGTGTAAGAATTCTGTCTCCCGCCAGGCTCCCACTCCCGCTGCGGCCTCAAGTCAGGACTGTGTGTGTCTTGGTTCTTTCAGTGGTCGCTTGCCAGGGACTTACTTATTTCTCCCCCGAGAGACAAACTCATTGCCGTCAATCTTCATTTTTTTTTAACATTCTTATTTGAAAGATGTGTTCATTCTCTTCAACCTGTCAGTTTTTAAATAACTTTAACAAGTAATCAGAGCTGAGCAGGGTGGTTCATACCTGTAATTCCAGCACTCTGAAGGGCCAAGGTAGGAGGATCACAACTTCGAACCCAACCTGGACAACTCTAGCAAAATCCTGTCTTGAAATAAAAAAATAAGAAAAGAGCTGGGGATATAGCTCAGTGCAAAGGCCCAGGATTCCATCCCTAGTACCACAGGAAAAAAAAAGGTCCGATAAACAATATTATAGATACATTAGTAGAAATAAGGTAAAATGATTTTTTTAAGGTCCATAAGTCAATCACCAAAATGAAGGCGCCCTGACGGTCCCACCCTCCTGAGCAGTGGGACCCATGATTTTCATGAAATTAAAAACTATAGGTTTTTTGGGGAGGGTAATTTTTTTTTTTAAATGAATGATTTCAACAGAAAAATCAGACATCCTCAGAGATCTCAGCATGGCACATCACACATTCATTCTCAGATATGTAATTGTTTCAGTGCATTTCAGGATGGCGTAGAGTCAGTGCCTCGAGGTCAGGAGGGCTCGCAAACCTGAGGGCTCTGGGCTGGCCTAAGGGGAAGCTGAGAGTAAGGAGAGGCCATCAGGAGGGGAGGAGAGTTTGGGCCTTCTGTGAAATCGCCAAAATCATCATTTTCCAGGATTTCAGATCTAATGTGGACCTTTTCGTTGTATTTTGTTTTGTTTTGAGTCAGGTTCTCACAAAGTCATTAAGTTGCCCACGTTGCTCTTGAACTTGCAGCCCTCCTGCCTCAGCCTGCTAGAGTGCTGGGATTATAGGTGCACCACAAGGCCCAGCTGTAACTTGGCTCACTTTTTAGGAGAAGCCAGACATCTAGAATTTTACATGATGTCTCCCAGATTTTCAATGTTGGCAGCCAGTTCAAGCATCAGAGCAGACTAAAGCCATGCAGACCAGGCGTGGCGGTGCCCAGCTGCGCCCTAACAGGATGGAGGGTGCGAAACCACCCTCCACTCTGTGGAATGTAGTTGCAGCCACCAGTTCTGTAGCTATTTCCTGTGCTGTGTTGCTTGGAAACTATCTGCTCGGGAATGCACTTGGGAGGCCGCCGCGTGCTCCTCTTAGCATGGTGACATCGCCAAGGCTCTTGGGAATTCCACAAGCGAGTACTCGCAACATGCCTTAGGATGAGCACCCCTTTAAACTGTTGTGTCATCCCCAGCCGTAAGTCACCCTTAGGGCTCGTGTGGATGTGGGGAGAATGTGTCTCTTCTTCTATGAGAATCTCGCCTTCCCGGGTGTGGAACTCGAAGTCTGCTGGGACAGGACCGGCTCAGACTGCAGAGGCAGACGACTTGGCAAAAGGCAGCAGGTGGGGGCGCGTCCCGGCACATCCCAGAGTGGTCGGGGTCTGTGTCCTGAGACCCTGTGGGAAGCAGGTAGGACCCCCGCTGCTCAGGAGGCAGGACCATCAGCCTGGCCACCTGGACAGGAACCGTGGACTACAAAGCAGGACCGTAGCACCTGTGTCCAGAGAACGGTGACTAGGATACCACAAGAAGAGGACCCTGAGGATGCGCCCTACTGGGAAGACGAGGGCCAAACTCCCCTCTCACTCTGCTTGGATGTGGCCCAAGGGTGCAGCCCTGAGCCCCGCCTTCCAGCTGCGCCCCGAGTGTTCAGCACTTAGCTTCTGCAGCAAGTCCCGGGGCGACCACGATGCTCTGCAAAGTGTGTCCCTCCCGCCCCACAGTGCTGGCCTGGGGTCCTGCTGCAGCGGGACCTGTCCATCCCCACGGACTGCCAGACCGCAGGAGCTCAGGCCCCTGCACGGGGCTCAGCCTTCGCCACGACGCACAAGGCCGGCTCTCTCGGCCGGGAGTGGGTCCCAGAACACCGTGAGGACATCGCGACAGTGTCGGCCACCTCGGCTCGCAGAGGTCTCATCTGTAGCCGGGAGAGGAAGGCTGCTTGCGGACCCCAGCCTGGCCGAACCAGGCCCTCCACTGCCTCCCTCCTGTTAGATGGAAATTCTCAGAGCACAGTTTGGGAGCAGCTGAGAAAGCCCAGCTGGGGGAGGTCCACTGAGCGACGTTCTCATCTCTCCTTACTACATCTCCCTTCTCTCCTGCCTCACACGACAGTTACAGGTGGTTATTGAAAAGATGGTGAATTTTTAAATTTAAAAAATATTACTTTTTGTAAAAAGCACATTGCTGTGAATGCCCCTCCAATTCCGCCCCCTCACTTCAGACATACTTGTCCCATTGTTCTGGCTGTTTTCTGAAGCAGGGCCGGAAGTCCTCTTTCCCAACTGTCTTTGCAGGACTCCGAGCTCTGGGGCCATGTTAGTTCCACAGGATCTAGGGAAGTGGTCAGTAACGAGACTGAGTGGGCTTCAGAGCCTGCTCCCTGGCCTCTTTCTCTTCCTCCTCCTCCTCTTCCTCCTTCTCCTCCTCTTCTTTTTCTTCCTACTCTCCTCTTCTTTTTCCTCCTTCCTTCTTTCTCGTTAATCCTCCTCTTTCCTTCTTCCTCATCCTCTTGTTGCCTCCTCCCCCTCTCCCTCTTCTTCTTCCCTTACCCCCTCTGCATCCTCCCCTTCTCCTCCTTCGCCTCTTCTTCCTCCTCCTCTTACTTCCCCTCCTTCTTCAGCACAGCCAAAATGAAATCCCACGCAGAGCCCCCAAAGATGACTCTGCTGCATCCCCAGGCCCTGTGCTCTGCCTGGAGACCCCAGGCCCTCCCCGCCCCTACCTGCTGGGAGTGGCGGGAGTGACCACGGTAGGGGAGGACTCTGCCAACTCCTGCCCTCCTGCCCGGCTTGGGTGTCCACCAGCCTTTGGAGCCCGGAGATCCTCCTGTGGAGGCAGGGAGGGGATGCAGGCCCTGGATTCCCTTCCTTCTAATCTCTGGAGCCTGCAGACATTGTAACTGCAACATTATATCTCATTTCCCCAAATTTAGAAACTTTGTAAGAGTTGCAGCTTTATAAACAACCACCACTTTCATTCATTCTGGGCATTTAGAAGCATTTCCTACACCTTACCCTGCAACTTTGTAGCCCTGGGGAGGCTGATACTTCCTAAATGCGGAAGGGCTCCGCCCCCAGCCCCTGTGGCTTCTGAGCCCTTCCCAAGCAGCTGGGCCAAGCTGAGATGCGGTGGAAGTACAAAATACGCACTAAATCGGTCATGAAAATATATATATTAACTATATGCAGAAGTAGTTAAAATATTTGACATTAATTTCAGCTACTCCGTTTCACTTTTTACATGTGACTCCAAGATTTTAAGTCGCCTGTGTGTCTCCTGCTGTACTGGACGCCGCTGCGCTAGAGGTCTGAAGCGCGGTCAGTTCAGGAGCATTTATGAAGGGAACCAGGAGGTGACAAAGGTATATGTGACGGTCACGGCCCACATCATTTTGAAATCACAGGGGTTGGTTCGGTTACCATCAGCTGAAAGTGGCCACGTTTCCCTCTCCTACTTCCTTTTTTAGTAACTCTGCACTGTATACATCACTTCAAGAAGCTCTTTGTTTTGTGAGACAGGATCTGGCTGTGTAGTCTAGGCTGGCCTCGAGCTCACTGCTGTCCTCCTGTCTCAGCCTCTTGAGTTGGGAACTACAGGCACGTGCCGCCATACCAACAAGAAACTCCTTCGGCCACGTCAAAACCCAGCATGACCTAACGTGCTGTGTGTCAGTCCTGCACACGTCAGATGGGTCCAAATCACGCCGTTGCCCTTTTCTTTCTCATAGCAAAGGAAAACAAAAAGTCGGAGATCTCTGACCCTGATGGGAAGGGTCATCTCTGCCTACCTCTTTTGGGGAGCTGGGTGACCCTCAGCTGGCGGTGGTGGGAGGCATCACCCCCAGCCTGGCTGCTCAGAATCCCCAGGGAGGGGCCTGAGGCAGCAGCTGTACTCCTGGGCAGCTGGCTTGAGGCCTCTGTGTGGTCCATCCCCGGAGCCACCCAGCGGGGCCTGGACACTCCCACCTCTCCTCAGTCACCCCCACCACCGTGCGAGGAAGTAGCTGGCAAAGCACTGCCCTGTGTTTGCTTCCTTTTCGTTGTCTGGGTCTTTGGCCACAGCGTGCGGTCAGCACAAAACCCATGTATAGACTGGGGTGCCACTGGGCGGGAAGGAAGCCAGGGACAGAAACATCCAGTCTGCACACACTTTCCTCGTGGTGACGGACAACGAGCTTCCTGCATGCCGAGGATGCTGCGAACAGCCCCTGCCCTCTGGCCCTGGGACTGCGTGCACAGTCCCTGTGCCTCGGGGTAGGGTGCGGTAGTGGTTCAAACCCTTCAGTGACCACTGGGAAGAGGACAGTGGGCCAGAGTGAGGGAGGGAGGAAATGTCTTGAGCTCCCACCCTCTCCAGACCTCATACTGGAAGGCAGAACAGACGGGGCACTGTGTTGAGCACACGGAAGCCCAGAGTCCAGGACGGCCAGCACCTGTGGTGCTTCGGGGCCTCACCTGGACAAGGCCGATGCCCTCCCTCGAAAAGGCCACCTGGCTGCCTGGGCCACTGCGCAGTGCACCAGGGCTGGCCGCTCCCGTCCTGGTCCCTGTGTCTTCCTGGCCAGCAGGCCCCAGGACCCCAGCCCGGGGCTGAGACTGTGGTGGAATGGGCTGTGGGGCCTGCGGCACCCGGGTCGAGGCAACAGCGTCGGGGCAGCTTGCAAGTGCCGAGCCAGGCAGACGGAGGTGAGGATGCAGGCGTGGGGAGCAGGATGAGACACGGCGTCCCCAGACAGCCTGAACTGGCAGCTGAGGAACAGCGTGGCAGCCGGCACTCCCAGAGCCTGGCAGCCGAAGGCTCCCCACACAGTGAGGCCCAGCCAGGGGGGAGGAGACCCCGTCCAGGATCAGAGGCAGTCCTGGCCTCACGGCAGCCCCACACTGGTGACCACAAGCTGCCTGAGGAGACACGGCCATGCCGGCTGCACACAGAGGGACGGAAGGCCAGACCCCTTGCAGCAAAAATGCTGCTGGGTAAAGGGTACAAATAGTATTTTAAATTTAGGTCCTAAGAATTTCTTTACCATTCAAGACATTTACTAAAACAAGTACAATTTCAAAATAAAAGGAGAAACCATGTGTGGTGGCACACGCCTGTAATCCCAGCACTCGGAGGCTGAGGCAGGAGGACTGTCTTGAGTTTGGGGCCAGCCTGGGCTTCATCCCAAGACCCTATCTCAAAATAAATAAATAAATAAATAATAAACAAATAAATAAATAAAAAGAGAAAGTATCAAACCTAATTCTTCCTTTTCCCTAAGTCACATTGGTTTGTTTGTCCATAGCCATTTTTCTTTCCTTTCTTTTCTTTTTCTTTTCTTTCCTTTTCTTTTGAAGCAGTGCTGGGGATCAACTCAGGGCATTTACACTGAGTTACATCCCGGCCCATTATTTTATTGTTTAAAATTTTTCATTAGTGTGTATTTGAAATACATGATGAATACACTCACTGTGGGGAGCTGGCACGTGTGCTGATCACACCTCAGTCCTCCTGTCTGCTCTTCTCCCTCCATTCCGACCCCTTTCTTGTCTGCAGAAGTTCTACTTCCCTGTTTCCCGTCAGGTCTCTTTTATGTTACTCTTTAAATTATTTACACTTTGGGTTTCTCATTTAAAAGACCACATAATAATTAACCTCCTGCATCAGATTTATTTTGCTTACCATAATGATCTCAAGATATTTCTCATTTCGAGGCAGGGTCTTACTAAGTCACTAAATTGCCCAGGCCAGGCTCAAACTTGCAGTTCTCCTGCCTCAGCCTCCCAGAGTGCTGGGTATTTTTATGTCATCCTAAGTATCTGGCCAATAGTTACACGGCTTGATGTCTTCATGTAACAAGGTAGAGGAAGCATCGGTCTGCATTTGTGCATAGACTTCATGGTGGCCATGGTTACTGACTTGAATGCCCTTTGCACATGTGTGCAGTGATTTCAGCATCTCTCCCTACGGCGGACATTCTAAAGTCTTCATATGGAAACAGTGAACACTATTGTCTTTATATTTTTCCTCCCTTGGATTGTTTCCTTAAGTCACTACAAAGTTGTTACAAAGATAAAATGATCTTTGTGTGTTTGCTGTTGCTTTCTAGGGAGAGCCGGCAGCACCCGTATCTCAGGCTCAGTCCCTCTGCATCAGTGCTGAGTAACTTCTTTTATTTATTGTGCTGGGTAAACATTTTTTAAAAATCAGTGGAACCTGCATTTTAAATCTGTTTTGGGTTCCAATTGCAGTTTCTTTCCAGCGTCTCCTAGGACATTGTGATCGGCGTCCTTCCAGGAAAGGCAAATACTTTGAAAGTACACATCTCATTTTGTGTGACTGAGCTTTAAGCATCCAGAATTAAGAGTAAACATTTTTAAAGTTCTGTTTTCCATCGCAAGGACTGTTTTGTCTGTCAATTTCTATATTTTCCTATGCCATATATTTTATTAAATATTTTCATTTAAATGTATCTATACCACCACATTCCACAAAAAAGAAAAGACTTCCATAAAAGGCATTTGAAAGATTCAAGTCCAAGGGCAAAGTGGTTGGAAGGACCATCATGCGCCCTTTGTCGTCCTTATTAATTGGTCCCCACGGGCACACATCCACAGCCAGCCCCTTTGGCCTGTCACAGGACATTCGCGGGGGCTGACCTTGAGGCTATTGCCTGGCTCCCGAAGGGACACAGTCCCTAAGAAAGAAAGATGCATTTACTCAAGAGAAGACCTCGCTACATTGAGAACCTTGTGCCTGGCGTGATCCCTGCGTTGTTATGTGGGCCTGAAGAGCAGGAATGGAAATCGGTCCGGGGTTTTAGAAATCCATGGAGAAGAACCCTCAGCTCTCCCGAGGACGGACAAGCGCTGGAGATGCATCGCTGTGCTCCCTGCACAACAGGAAAACATAGGCAGGGGCCTCACAGACACAGCCTTCAGGGACGCCATCATTCCGGGAGGCACATGAAGCCAGAGCCAGCTCTCTCGAGTGGGCTGCTGCCATCTCCCAGGACACCCTGTGCCACGGAGGCTACACTGGCCTCCGGCCATGGAGGAGACAGGCCACCTGGCCGGCGTGCTCGCCCTGCTTAGTCTCTGGGGTGGGACTGGCTCTGACTACTGTGTGACCTTGCGCAGGTCTGTTGGTTTCTCTGTGTGTGTGATTTCCCGTCTGTTAGTGATGGCCGCAACAGATTACCTTACGCACTGCTGGTGAGGAGTATACAGAGCTCGGTCCGGGCAGGACACAGAGGCAGGGCAGGCCCGCGGGTCCCAGGGCAAGAGTGGGAGCTGTCGTTACTGTCACCATGGCTCCTGTGGCTGCTGTCACCTTTGTCATTGTCTTTACGTTCCCAGGAAATAGATCAGGGCTCAGCATGTAGGCAGCACGATCAGTCCCCAGAACCCTGTGCCCCCATCAGCCGCCTAGTGCAGGGATTATGCATGTGCCACAAGTGCTCACAGGTGGGGCCAGGCAGCCCCTCGGGGCTCAGGACACTGCCCCTGTTCTGAAGCAGGCAGGTTCAGCTAGGTGTGAGCTGGCACTGAGGGCAGCGCGAGCTGGTTCGGGTGGTAGAGTGTCCGGAAACTCACTCGCACGGCTCCCGTTCTCCTCACCATGCGGGCTTCGCCCCCTGCGGAACCTGCAGCCTTCATCACAGGGCCTCGCGAGGTCCGGGGCGACCTGGCCACCAAGCACATGTGCAGGCTGCGATCCAGGAGCGGGCTGTGTCGTGATCCAGAGAAGCGGCAGGCCCCGCTGTGCAGCAGGACTAACACAGGCCTCGCCCTGCAGGCCGGAAGGGGCCACGTGTACATACCACACGCCATGTATCACATACACAACACTTGCACCACATACAACACACACCCATGAACGCAGGCCTCACACGCATCCTGTATGGATGTGTGTAAACAGGGCAGATGTTTACATTTTAAAGGAAATGTACTGCAGCAGAAGGCACGTTGCCACAAACCGCCCCCCACTCTGAACACACTCATCCCGTCGTACTCGCCACTTTCTGAGGCAGCAGAAAGTGGAGTCCTCTTTTGAGTGTCTTTTTGTGGTCGCCTCTATGTACTGAATCAATTCAAAACATTTATAGCAGTTTCTGTCCAGTAAAAACATGATGCTGTGTCCTCATCCACCTTATTCACTGGATCTGGCAACGTGCAACTTCTGGCTCTTCCTCAAAGTCACAGCGACCATGAAAGGACACACACCCCCACACATGCCTCACACTCGGGCACACAGTCTCCCTCTGAAGAGTGGGGACAGTGGGGACCCTGTGAGTATGGAGCAACTTCAGGGGAGCCTGAGCTGTCCCCTCCCCAGACACATGTAAGCAAAGTCAGTCAGCGCTCTTCCTGTCTCCTTGGCTTTTCCTAGAAGTGAGCAAGCTGCCGTGACCTCCAACGAAGACCTGTTCATCGCTGGACACTTCCACAGAGCCTTGGCAGAGCTCGACGGGGGCCTGGACGGTGAGCCCCGACCTGCTGTTTGGTGTTAGAACGCTCTGTGGGTGTCGATGCGGAAGGTTCCTCTTTCTGAGCACATGTTTGTGCAGCTGCACGAGGCGAAGTCTCCCGTCTGGAGCTTGCCTGGACTTGGAGGCTAGACTGAGGACGAGTTTCAGAGGGCATGGCTCCTGCAGGGCCCCTCTCCCCTCAGGCTCCAAGCAGCACTGGGTCGTTGAAACTGCTACTTAAAATGTGCTCTCAAGTCAGGCACGGCAGTGTGGGTCTGTAATCCCAGCACTCTGGGAGGCTGAGGCAGGAGGATCAAGTTTGAGCTCAACCTGGGCAACCCGGAACTGAGTAACACCCTATCTCAAAATAAACAGTAAGAAAGGGTTGGGGATATAGCTCAGCATGAAGGCCATGGGTTCAAAATAATACTAATTCTGTACATTAAAAAGAATTTTGCACACATCACAGAAAAAAATCCTCTGGAATGCCTAAATATGCTAAAGAAACATAGAATGGCACAAAGATAAACAGTGTCATTTTAGTTTTTTCCCCTTTAATTTGGGGCCTTATTACTTAGTTCAGGCTGGTCTTGGATCTTCCACCCTCCTGCCTCAGCCTCCCAAGTGTGCACCGCCATGCCTAGCTTTAAACAACTGTCTTTCTGAAGATTTGAACTCTTCCCTTGGTAGTGCACGGCACATCTCCCAATGAGAAATGCACATCCTTTTTGTCCACAATAAACCCATTTATGACAGCGCACCCCAAGGAACTATTAATCTATTAATTTGGCGGAGTAATACCATAAGGCCAAAGCAGATGCAAATAATTTCAGTAAATGAGTGGAAAATGTTCCAGACTGAGGAGCAGCGCTCCCCTCTCTAAGACACGGCGAGCAGAAAGGAGAAATTGGCTAGTGGTCCAGCCCCGCAGTCTCTCTGAGCTGCAGACGGGCCCATGCTGCGTAATGAAAGCTGAAGTTCCGGCCCGCGGTGCGCAGGTCACAGACACTTGAAACCACACTGTCTCGGGTGTTGAGTGGCCTGCGGCAGAGGAAGCTCGGGGAGGCTGAGGTAGCACCAAGACACGGGGTGGGGAATGACACACACGCGGGGCCAGCGGGTGACTCGTTCTTGTCCCTTGCAGAGATGGAGGACAGCTACAACACCGACTCGAGCTCTCTGACCAACTCTGTGAGCGGCACGTGGGACCACCGCGCGCAGGATGGCCCAGTCGCTGAGGTGGATGTGGTCCCAGTGACATTCATCGGGGAGGTTTCAGATGACCCCACGGATGCCGGGCTGTCACCCAACAGGAACAATAATGCAGGTTCTCCCGACACGGGGCCTGCGGCCAGCAGGGGACCCCACCCACCTGCGTGTGAGGCTGAGCAGGGCCGGCCGCAAGGGAGGTGGTCTCCCCATGGTGCCAGCCGTGGGAGCCCCGGCAGGACTGCGACTGGAATGGCGCCCAAAGTGGCATCTCAGGCTGCGAAGCTTCCCACGGCTGATCCGAGCGTGAAGGAGCGAAGCTGCATGCCGGGAGAAGGGACTCAGACCTCTCGGAGAGCAGAGGACGAGGAGGACGGAGGGACAAGCAGCATCCCGGGGCCACTGTCTTGGGGTCAGCGAGGCCGCACCACAGCAGGAAGCTACGGGCTGAAACATGGCCTCACCACATACAAGATCGTCCCTCCCAGGTCAGAGATGCGCGTCTATGACCGAAACGTGTCCTTGTCCACGGGCGCCATTGAGATCGATGAGCTGGGGAACCTAGTGAGTCCCCCCAGGGCCAGCAGCAGCACCGTGTCCACAGCGTCGCCCCCTGGGGTTGACACAGATGCTCAGCCCCTTGGGAAAGTGAAGGAATTCTGGAGACGCGGCTCCATGGAGAAGCCCCTGGGCCAGCTCACAGGGCGCTCTCTGGTCAGGGGGATCCCCACAGCCACCGCTGCTGTCACCAGGACCACCGTCACCCCCTGCACGGTGCTGGCAAGGCCAACACAGGACAGCGGGGCCCCGGTGGCGGCCTCTGCGCCGGCTGCCCCTCAGCAGCAGGCTGTCCCTCAGGAATGTGGGAGGCCCCTGGAGGACGGACGGAGCCGACCGCTCTCAGCCGTCTCAAGTCAGGTGAAAGCTCCAGCAGCCAACACCGCGGAGGTCCCATTCCTCAAGCCTCACAGAAGAACATCCAGCCAGTACGTGGCCTCGGCCATCACCAAGCGGATGGGATCCGTGATGGCCCAGGCTGATGCAGCAAGGCAGCAGGGTGACTCGGAGAAGGGCCCAGAGGGCAGGTCCCCAAGGTCGTCTGGACAGACCCTCCCTGTGAGAGGTGCCACCGCTGCCAGCTGGCACTCAGAGCCTCAAGGCCGTGCCACACAGCAGCCCAGCCTCCGTGACGCTAACCTTTCCCCGCCCAGCAGGGCGTCTGGCAGCCCACAGGGGACGCCGCTGGCTGGGGACAGGGATAGTGCCACTGCTGTCCCCAGAGGCTCCTGCCCCGCCCCGAGCCGAGCTTCCTGGAAGGAGCCCGTGTCCGAGCGTCGGAGCTGTGGCCCCCAGGAGAGGCCCGGCACCCTCAGCCTAAAGGCCAGCTCAACCTCTGACCCACCATGCACCCTGGATGGGGCACCTCTGGCCCCTACACGCCTGGCAGGCGTGCTAACCTCCGGCAGGGCGCTGGCCAACGGCTGCGCATGGGACTCAGCTGCCCGTGAGCCTCCGCGCTGTCCCCGGCTCTCCGCCACCCACAGTCACATTGTCCTGGAAACAGAGGACAGGCCCAGCTCTTCCCCCACAGCTGGGAGTGAAACAGACGGCTCTTTGCCACCCAGCATTTTTGGGCCAAAGAAAAAATTCAGACCCGTGGTCCAGAGGCCGGTGCCAAAGGACACATCCCTGCACAGCGCACTGATGGAGGCCATCCACGCAGCCGGTGGGAAAGACAAGCTCCGCAAGGTGAGCTGGTGGCTTCCAGGGACAGGGAGATGTGGCTGGCACACCTGCCTGCCCTAGACCCTGAGGACAGGGAAGGAGGGAGACGGGAGGAGTTCCATGGTGAGGCACGATGCCCAGGCCTCATTTGTGACCAGCATTCCTCCCCTGCACCTCCCACCAGCCAGGCTGAGGTCAATGGGTCGTGGCTCACTCAGCTCCAGCTGCCCTGTGGGGAAGAAACAAATTGCCTGCTGGGGAATAAATGTCCCTGCTTGAGACCAGAGGATGGAGAGACCAGGGTGTGGGGCATTCAGATGTCCACTGGTCAGCTTTCTGTTACTGTAACAAAACACCTGAGCTGATCATCTTAAAAGAGGAAAGTTTCACTTGGTTCACAGCTGGGAGGTTTCAGGCCATGCCCTATGGGCCTGGGTGAGATGGCATACAGTGGGAGCACCTACCCACACAAACTGCCCCCCATGTGGCCAAGGAGCAGAGAGAGAGGGAGACCAGCTCCCCACTGTCCTTCAAGGTCCCTTCCAATGACCTCTGACCTCCTGCTAGGTTCCACTTCCTGAAGTCTCCACCCCCCCCCCATAACACCAAGCCAAAGACTAAGCTTTTAGCACTCGGGCCCTGGGAGACACTTGCGATCCGAAGAGCAGCACACTGCAGACAGGAAGTAGAAAGTACAGGCGGGGCCCCGGCTTCCTCACAGTCACAGGTCACTGCGTGATGGGGACCCCATTGTCAGCTGACTGTCATGGTACTGACCACTGACCATGTGACCACCTGGACTTTTGGAAGGTGGAGGTCTCCTCACAGCATGGCCTCGCCACAGTCAGGAGACGTGGAAGCCCCCAGGCTCTGCTCCATGCGACCTTTGTCTTGTAACTAGGATTCTCTCCAACGTGATGGTAGAGAGCACAGTGTACTGAATACAAAAGCCAATAATAAGAGCATTGTCTCCCAGCACCCCGCCCTGTGCGTCTCCCTCAGGGCCCAGCCTCTGCACCCCGACAGCCAGGTTCATTTCCCCAAGGTCACCACAAAAGTGTGAGGGATGCATAGCCTAGGGCCTCGGGATGATGGTGGTGTCCCCGTACAGTCTCACAGGGCCTTGCCGTCCTGCAGCTCGTGACTCTGTCTGTGGGGGACACTGCAGTTCTGCAGTGACGGGGAACGAGTTCGTGATACTTCTCCTCCATCTGTGGGCAGAGTGCTCACTGCTAACCCAACATCGTCAGGAGCGATTCCTCCCCGATGTAGAAACTGAGGCACGGGACACAGGATGCTCACCCAGGTCTGCAAGACTGTGGCACTCACCAGTGCAGGGCGCTGGGATGAGGGCAGGGTGCTCTGCTGCTCATGGGTGGCATTCGGTGCGCCCCAGGTTAGATGACCTCTGGCTCGTTCGGCTGCTCCTCAGCTCACCGTCGGGTTAGCCGGGGGGAGCCCATGGAAAGGGGAACGTCAGCAGCTTAGACACACATTTTCCTGGGTTTCGTGGCACACATCTGTTGCCCCGGCACTCCGGGAGGCCGAGGCAGGAGCCCAAGTTTGAGCCCAGTCTTGGCAACCTAGTGACTTAGCAAGACCCGGTCTCAAAGTAAAAAAAAATTGAAAAAGGCCTGACTGAGCTTATAGCTCAATCCAGAGGCCTTGGGTGTGATCTCAGTACTACCAAAAACGAAGGGTGGGGTGATTTGCAGGTTGAGTGCGTCTAGAGCTGGGTGTGGGGCACACACCTGGACCCCCACAGCGGGGTCTTCATAGCGAACCAAGTCTGACCCTGTTACCTTTTCAGACGACAGAGCCCCCCGCAGAGCGCGGGCCCAGGACGCTGTCTTACACAGAGGCAGACGGTGAGCGGTCGGCCCTGCTCGCAGCCATCCGGGGACACAGCGGTACCCGCAGCCTGAGGAAGGTGAGGGATTCCCAAGGTGCAGGGTCCAGTGCCACCCACCTGCCCCATAGCTGGGCAGACACTGCAGATGCCTCTGTCATTCTGGAAAGATGGCAGAGCTCACCAGATGGCAAGCACTACACAGTGGCCCTGGGAACAGGTGGTGCTAGGGAACAGGTGGCCCTGGGGAACAGGTGGTTGTAGGGGACAGGTGGCCTGGGGACAGATGGTCCTGGGGAACAGGTGGCACTAGGGAACAGGTGGTGCTAGGGAACAGGTGGCCCTGAGGACAGGTGGCCCTTGGAGACAGGTGGCCTGGGGACAGGTGGTCCTAGGGGACAGGTGGCCCTGGGGGACACGTGGCCTGGGGACAGGTGGTCCTAGGGGACAGGTGGTCCTAGAGGACAGGTGGCCCTTGGGGAGGTGGCCCTTGGGGACAGGTGGTCCTGGGGGACAGGTGGCCCTGGGGGACAGACGGCCCTGGGGGACAGACGTCACTCTAGGAGGCTTGCAGGCCGAAGGGAGTTCACAGCACCCTCCAGGTCCCTGCTGAAGCTGTGCCCCTGCCCACACGTGGCCCCAGGCACTTGTCACCCACCCGCTCTGGTAGAAGTGACCAGGCAGTGGGGACCTTGGACACCGCACACTCCCGGCATAAAGCCACTGGTGAGCAGAGGCCAGCAAGGACCTGGGCTCAGGGCCACACGGCATCCCCTGGGGCTTTCAGGGGTAGAATCTGAGGAACAAGGCGACTTGCATGTCACTTGTGTGGCGCTGCGTGTCTCCTGTCTCCAAAAATTGGCCGGATGTTCCTGTCCTGCCCTCACAGCCGAGGAAGCGAGACCCGAGTCTTGGCACAGTGAGCTGCCTGGGTGCTGTGACCCGTGACTCGGCAGGTGGGGGACAATGTCTAAGCCCCAAGGTGGCAGGCACCCTGGCCCACAGTGGAGGACCTGGGTGAGGTGGTTGGCTGGGAGCATGCTCTGGGAAGGACCTCTGGGAACACGGCCATTCCAGGCTGCCCAGTGGCTGCGAGGCACACCGCAGACCGCTGCTTCATAGCAGAGGGGTCCAAGGTCAGGGCCAGCAGCTTTGGGGTCCAGCGAGGCCCTTCCTGGTGCCCAGGTGGTGCCCTCTCCCATCCTCTCATGGCGGGACCCTCAAGGGACTCCCAGATCTCTCCCAGGGTGCCAATCCCATTACAGGGCTCTACTATCCTGACCTGCCTCCCCCATGACCACACCACACAGATGGGATTTGCTGTGATCCCCATCCATCGTGGTCACCTGAGTCTCTCCTTGCCAGGTGTCATCTTCAGCCTCTGCAGAGCTCCAGGGCTGCCGGGACGTGGTGCCTTCCGAAGCTCCTCGGCCCCCGCCGGCCCCCCAGGCTCCCCCTGCTCCCAGGACAGTGCCTGGGCTCGGCTCAGAGCCCCTCGGCGACACGGTGGACGCACGGCAGGCCCTGCTGGACGCCATCCGCTCTGGCTCAGGCGCCGCCAGGCTGAGGAAGGTGAGTGGGGACAGCAAGGGTGCTGCGGGCAGGACTGGGAGGCAGGGACAGAGCTTCGGCCCTGCTCGTCCTCAGGGATCTGGTGCCCAAACCACAGGTGGTGCTGCTTGGGGACAGCGGGCTGTAGGGGGAGCAGGGTGGACCTGGGGCTCAGTCACCAACAACTGTCCCCAGGTGAAGTCTCCAGGCAGGGCTCACGCGTCCTTCTCTCCCTGTTCCCCTTCCGCGTGATGGACATCGCCTTCCCTTACCCTCCAAGCCCGAGTGGAACGGGCAGCCCTGCGGTCAGACTTGCGGGTTTGAGGGATACGTGTGGGCCGGATGGCATCTGCTCGACTGCGCGGCTATTCCGTGACGGCTCTGCCTCGTCCCCGCACCCTCTGCCAGGCAGGGAGCAACCCTGACTGGCCGGGTACTCTGTCTTCCTGAGGCTACAGGCTTCGCCCACCTCTAAGTGTCTGTTTCCCAGAAGTGGTTGGCCCTGGAGCCCCTCCTCCTTTGAACACAAAATGAACGTGGCCCAGAGGGGCCAGGCCACGCGTCGCTGGTCACCAGGGTGGGACTCAGCACAGTGGGTGCTGGTCCCTGGGTCCAGGCGGCGCACTCTGCAGAGGGCAAGACCAGACTCCACGCCAGCCTGGGAGCAGGGACACCCGGGACCCATGGCCCTGCCAGTGCCCCAGGGCACATCAGTCACACTCAGACTCGTCCAGCTGTGAGCAGGGACTGAAGCATCCCCAGTCTGCAGGGACAGCAGGTCCCCACCCGCGGTGTGTGGGTTGCGTGCTCCCGGTAGGAGAGCAGCTGAATGTCAGCCGGGTTCCTGGTTCCTTCCCATTCTCTGTTTCTGTGGAATCATGTAGATATTGGAGAGAAAAGTGGAGAAATTGTATGGAGTGGCTGGAAAGGGGTCATAAAAATTAGCCTATGTGCTGGGCCAGGTGGTGCGCTCATGTCATCCCAGCACTCTGGGAGCCTGAGGCAGGAGGGTTGCAAGTTCCAGCCCATCCTCGGCAACTCAGCAACTTAGCAAGACCCTCTCAAAATAAAAAAGAGCTGGAGATGTAGTGCAGTGCAAAAGCCCTGGGCTCAAACCCCAGTACTGAAAAAAAATTAAAAAATCCTGAAATGTCCTGCAGGCTCTGTTTCATCCTGCGGGGAACAGGGTGGACAATGTGGTCTCCACGTGCCAGATGCCCCTTGAGGGCAGACGTCCGGGTAGCCCAATCGGCAGCCCTGTGGCAGCATTGCACTGTGCCTGACTGGTGTCCTGTCAGCTCCGGCCCAGCGTCCTCCGCACAGGCCTCAGCTGCCAGTTTTCTTCACGGGTACCAGCGGGTGCCAACAGGCCTCAGCTGCCGGGCCTGACTGCGGGCCGTGCGGAGGGAGGACACGAGGCTGGCTGGCGGGGCCTGAGCAGGGAGAGAGCGGCCACCCTTCCCATCCCCGAGAACGTGGAGTCCCCACGCAGGGAGCAGTGATTATGCCGGGACGCGGCCCGACACAGGCACAGTTGCGTCACACGCCGCCTGCTCCCCGTGTACCGTCTGCTGCCTCCTGCTTCACTGGGTGGTGTTCAGCCACAAGGGTCAGTCTGGTCTTTGCTGCCTTTTTAAACTTTTCAATTGACTGTTTGCTCGCAGTCCTGTGGATGGAACCCAGTGTCTTCACACCCCAGCCCTCTTTGCTTTTTACTTTGAGATGGGGTCTTGCTAAGGTGCTAAATTGCCCAGGCTGGGTTCAAACTTGCAATCAGCCTGCCGGAGTGCTGGGATGACAGATGTGCTCCCCCACACCTGGCTCTCGGCTGGCTTTTGTGCAGGACCATTTTGTGCATAGCAGCTTTCCCAAGTCACCCTTCCCGTGTGCAGCGGAACACAGGGAGCCGGGCTTGGGGCCACGGAGGGCAGTGCCGCCCTTGGGCCTCACGGACGTGGTTCCGGCACTTCCCTGGTACATCCCGGCCCCCACCACACTCCCGCTTGAACCCCAAGTCCTCCAGAAGCCTCCTGGGGTCCTCAAGCTAGCTCGGTCTCCCTGTGACAGCATCATGCAATTCTTCCTTCACACAGCACTGCAGACTGCAGCTCCGAGGTCCCCAAGGTGCAGAGTGATGTGCACTGCCTGCCACCTCTCCTTTCTTGCCCTCCCGCGGCAGCTCCTCCAGGGCTCCTGGCACAGCAGGGCCCTGGGGACGACTTACGGGAGGGAGAGAGGCGCGGAGACTCCTTCGCCCAATGCCGTGAGTCCTGCCTCTGAGCCGTGCAGAGGCCAGTCACTGAGCAGACCGGCTGAGCCGGGGCTGGCATCGCTGGGCTCTGGTTGCAGGGCATCCTTTCCTTGCTCTTTTAAGACATTGTGTTTTTGTTAGTCCACATTTGCAGTACATGGTGACTGTTTCCCTTGTGCAGAATTGGTCTGTGCACATAACACACTTACTGCATCTCTCCCATAAAAAAGGAGAAGGATTCTCAAGCCCCGTTCACTTCTGCGAGGCTGCATGGGTCAGATGAGGGCAGAAACCCAACTAGTACGTTTTTAGCTTTTATTTTTATAACTCCAGGTTTGCCGTGCATAATGATGATATTCACTGTGCAGAGCTGGTGTGTGCACAGAACACCTCTTCATTCATTCGTGATCCCTTTCCCACCTCTCCCTCCCACTCCTTCCACCTCTGATCCCCTTCCCGTTTGCAAAAGATCTATCTCCCTACTTCATATTATCAATCTTTTATTTTGCTTTTTATTTATACTTTGAGTTTCTCGTATGAGAGAAGCCATGGGCTGTTTTACCTTGTGTGACTGGTTTATTTCATTTAACATTGTAGCCTCAAGGTGCATCCATTTTTCCACAAGTGACTCAAGTTTATCCTTCTTTGTAGCAGAATAGTACTCCTTCATGTGTAAACACCACCTTTTCTTTACCCGTTCATCTGTGAAGGACACGTAGGCCACTTCCGAGGCTGAGCTGTCGTGAGCTGTGCTGCTGTGAACAGGGCTGTGCGTGGCCCGCTGCGGCCTGAGGTCTTCCAGTCTTTCAGGAAGACACACCTAGAAGGGGAATGGCGGGTTGAATAGAGTTCTTGCCAGGCCAGATCTTTTCCATCCTGGTCTTCTGCCATTTCTCTTTTTAATGCCAAGTTTTAGGAATCCTCCTTCTCCCTTCTAAGTATACTCTTCCTTCACTGAGAACTTTTCCAGTCCAGATCCCACCATCGAATTGCTGTGGGGGCGGTGGCCACACCTTCCCAGTTGACAGTCGCCCCCAGGCCAGGGCCGGGAGAGGTTGACACTCGGCTGGCTGGGCCAGCCCCGCGGGCTGCTGCCTGTGACAGTGGAGGGCACGGAGGGCACGCAGCCTCCTTCCTTCCTCCACCCTCCCGAGCTGCCCACACCCCGCCGAGCCCCGGCCCCATGGTGAGGTGGAGCAGCCTCCTGGGAAAGACTGACTCCAGGCTGCCAGGTGTTAAGTGAGCCTGGGTGCTCCAGCAGCCCGAAGCCGGACCCCACTTCTCTGTCACCTTCCACAGCCTGGTCCTGGGGGCAGCACTGCAGGTGAACGGTTCTTCTGGCACACGGTGCCACAGCCACAGGCCGCCTCTGACTCTGCGTTGCTCTGTGAAAGGTGATTGTTTCAGTGCTGCCATCACGGCCACACACACACACACACACACACACACGCACGCACGCACGCACGCACGGACAGCCAGACCGCCCACATAACTGTCGCTGCTTCGCCGTGTTCCTCCTCCAGCGCTCACCCAAAACCAAACCCACATTCACTGCACATGAGGGCTTACCTTTAAAATAGGTTTTCAGCTCAGGAAATGCTTTCCTCTACAAACATTTATCTGACAAGCAACTATAAAAACAAACTCCAGTAATACGCTGAATTATTTAGGAGTGGTGTACACTGGTGTCTGCAATGTACTTCAGATGCATAAAAAACGAATTTCCATGTAGGTGCGCAGAGGATGGCGAGGGGGACGCTCAAGAGATCAAACAGATAGCAAGATGTTAACACAGCTCTTGGGGGAAGATTTGAGTGTGTTTACTGCGCATTATTTCAACTTTTCACTCCCTTGATATTTTTCATAACAGAATGATAGAAACAATCTTTTATACAACAACACAGTGGGGCTCAGTAAGCCAGATTCGTCAGAGGTCAGAGAAAGAGACAGCTGTGAGACAAGGGCTTCCCACCACGGCCACGCGGACTAAAGTTCCTTTCTGGCCCTTCAAAAAATAAAAATGTATCTGGGAAGACAAAACCACTCGGCACCCCTAAAGTACGATTGGCAATGTCTGGCGTCCAACTGAAAATTATCCGGCAAGTAGGGGGTCAGGACACCATGAGACCCCAGAGGCCGCGTAAGGTTGGGAGCTGCTGTGAAAGGGGCTCGGGACTGGAATGGGCGAACCAGGGTGCCACAACAGTTAGCGTAACTGTCTGAAGTTGCAGGCAGCAGGGGCGCTCTGTGGTTACAACAGGGTGTAACTAGAAATCAGTAGCAAGCTGACCTGAGGAGAAACCCCAGATCCTGAAGCAGCACACTTCTAAATAACACTGGGTGAAAGAAAGAAATCAAAGGAAATGAAAGTACTTTGAAGTGAAGGTAAACTTACCATAAAATCTGTACACCAGGAAAGCGGTGGTCCTCGGAGAGTTTTGTAGTACTCTGTTGCTCAAGGGAGAAGCAGGCCTGCTTTCCACCTCAGAAACCAGAGAAAGGAGAGCAAAAGTGAAACCCGAAGTGAGCAGGAAAGAACTACTACCAGTCAGAGCAGAAAGCAATGAAGTAAAAGAGAGAAAAATGGTGAAGAAAAATCAGTTAAACCAACAAGCCTTAACAAGAGCCCTAAAACCCACAAGCCCTTGGCCAAGAGAGGAAGAAGGAGGGAAGACAGCCTGGTGGTGCGGGGAGAGCGAGACGCCATGTTGCTGCTGGTTCTACCCGTGTAAAATGGGGTTTCCCCAGCAGCCGGATGCAACATACGGGTTTTTTTTTTTTTGTTTGAAAATATAAACTTTTACTTAATCCTATAGAAGTGTGGTAGCAAATTAAATTATTAAGAAGGCAAAACAAAATGCCATCCATTTCTCAGCCTTTCTGATCACTTTCAGGTTCCATGCTTCTGTGCTGCTATTTAAAAAGACAAAATTTGAAGGCTAAACCAGAAACTAATGAAAAAGTTTTGTTTGTATGGGGTAGAAATAAGTACGGGATGAGTATAACTTCCTAACTTTAACTTGTGATCCTCAAAAAATGACTTCTATGTTATAAAAATACTAAATAGAATGATGGGGAAAGCAGACTTAAAATTGAATATAGAAGTAAATGAGCCTAACTGCATATCACATTAAGAAGTTATCTTAAACCACAAAGCTCAAACCACAGGAACTACAGAAGTGCAAAGCCCACTCAAGAAGAAATCCATGGCTGGATGTAGTGGTGCATACCTGTGAGCCCAGCAGTGTGGGAGGCTGAGGCAGGAGGATCCCAGATTGGAGTCCAACCTCTTTCTCCACACTCCCCCACCCCCACCCCAGACCCAGATGGCTTCCCCAGTGGGTTCCACAAACATGTAACCAATATTGATTCCAAGAACCAATGAGGACAGAGACAGAGGACTTCCCAACTCATTCTATGAGGCCAATATCCTGTATTCCAAAATCAGACAGAGATGACAAGAAGGATAACAATATATAAAAAGTGTAATCTCTGATGACCAGAGGGCTTATCCCAAGAATGCAGGGTTGGGCAAACCTCTAGAAACAAGGAAGGAAGAAAGGACAGAACAAGGGACTTACATTCACATACAATAGCCATTTTATTTATGTTTTATGTGTAGCTTTTCACACCAATTATACTGTTAAAAAGAGTAAATGTAGGGCTTTGTTTTTGTTTTTGTTTGTTTTTGTTTTGAGGTACTAGCGGTCAAACCCAAGTGTATTCTACCACTGAGCTCCTTCCCAGCCCTTTTCTTTTCTTTTCTTTTTTCTTTATTTTGAGACAGGGTCTCACTGAGTTGCTAAATTGCCCAAGCTGAGTTGGAACTAGTGATCCTCCCACCTCAGCCTCCCTTAGTGGTGGGGTGCTGGGATTACAGGCACGTGCCTCCATTGCCTGCTGTGATTTTTAAATCCTTCCTCCCCCATGTACCTACAGCTGCCTAGACCCTGAGTGCCGCCCATCCGCGTCCCTCCTCCTTCTTTCCCCTCCAGCCTACCTGCGAGGTGCCCCTCTCCCAGCAACTGGACTCTTGCCTAAGGGCTTTCTGAAGTCAGGCACCAGATGGCAAACTGAGTCTGGACAATTTCCCCACTCCTTGACCTGTACACATTCTGCAGTAAATGTCTGTGCTGGTTTCAGATGAGCAATAAAACCGTGGCATGAAGGTGACGGGCCTCTCCTGCTGAGGACCAGGCACTGGGAGGGACACTTGGCGAGCCCTTACTGTGGCAGACGCATCTAGGCACTGAGTGGCACTCCTGCGGCTCGCTCCCTCTGACCCGCAGAACCTGCCGCCTTCCCTTTGTCCTCCTCTCTGGGCGGCGCTCCCAGGCACCGTCCCCGCTGCCCCCTTCCCCAGGCCGGGACTTGGTCCTCCAGCCCTTTCTTCCCCAGCCCCCTCCCTGGGGCTACCCTGCCTGCCTGGACCTGCAGCCCATCCACCCACTCTCGCCCAGGAAGGCTGGGCCACCGGAGGTGGTGTTAGTCAGCTTTCCCATGTCTGGAACAAAATACCCACAATTTAGAGGAGAGGTCTGACGGGGCCCGATGGAGGAAGACAGCTACTCTCCCCATGGCGGCCAGGAAGCACCCAGCATCCTCTTTACCAAGATGGCGGGGCACACAGCTCCCGGTCACCCACAGGCCCTGAGTAACTGCATCTGTCTTGGTTGTAGGTGCCCTTGCTTGTGTGAACCACTGAAAAGGTCAGACTGTGGCGGAAACCCACCCGAAAGACCCCCATGACCATCACCCAAGGACCCCATGTGGCGAGGAACGAGATCTGGGGCAACTCTACAGGCCACACACGTGCCGTTGATTCGCAGCGTTCCTGTATCAAGACCCAAAGGTGGGGAAATGTGGCCTCGCTCAGCAACTGCGTGCCAAGGAAATAAATGTGCTTTGCCTCTGAGTACATACAGTTGCCAATAAACAGTCCTTGTTGGCAGGCGCCTGGGGACACATGCGTTGGAGCCGGCACTCGTCCTTAACACACTTCCAGGCCCCGCGAGAAGAATTGTGCCTCCAGTCGACTTGGCCCTCTGCAGCTCTGAGCACATGGAGATGGTTAAGATCATTCACTTACTTAAAATCTTAATTCTGGGGGCAAAAAGCATAAACCAACAGAAACAATCAGCATTGTAGCTGCCTGCTGCTGTGTGTCTTGGGAGTAGGAAGAGTCAGGAGGCTTCCCCAAGATGATCTTGACTGGACTATAAAACTGTTAGATTCTCACTCCTCACGTATTTGAGGCTGATACCTCACAGAAGTTCTCAGGCCAGCTGGGTGTAGTCTTGGTCACTGGACAGGCGCTTCCGGTTGCCCCGGAGGTGGGAAGACGCCGGAGGGACGGCCAGGGCCGGCATGGACAGCTGTCGCCGAGGGCTGTGAAGTGCCGCAGGCCACCGCCCTGGGACCTGTGGGTGGAGCCTTCTGGAGCCGGCTGGCGTGTCCCTGAGATCAGACCAAGCTGCGCTTTGTAGTTCACGATTTGGATCGCACCTGGCGCTGTTTCCCAGTGTCCCGGGCTGCGCCTGTGTTGCCAGACGGTCCTCCCGGCACGAGGTGCTCAGTGTTTGGTGTCATAAGCAGGCTGAGGCAGAGCAGTGGATTTTCACGTCTCTCTCCAAAACTCTTGTTCCATGTGGAAAAAACAAGCGAGTCGGAAATCAAAAGGACTTTGTGAGACGAAATCTCGGTGTTATTGGGAAGACAAATACAATGAAATCATTTCAGAGTTTCTCCGCTGTTTCCACCCCAGGCCCGGGCGGACAGGGACCCCTGCGCCCTCTGGTTGACGTTGCCGAGGGTGCTGGGTGAGGAGGAGCTGCCGCCGGTCGCTCTCAGTCACGGTTGTCTACTGTTTCTATTAGTGCCACAAATAAACGAAGATCGAATCATACCCGTGTGTGGTTTCCTACGACGTGGTCTGGGTACACCCCTGCAGAATGGCAGCAGGGATCGTGTAGTCAAGCAACATTCCCAGAGGCTGAGGCAGGATGGTTGCAAGTTGGAGCTTGGCCTGGGCAACTTAGCTTAGAAAGAGCCTCTCTCAGAATAAAAATACAGGAAGGGCTGAGGAATGTCGCTGAGCATGAAAGCCTGGCATGTAATCCCCAGTACAGAAAAATGAAGAGAAGATGGCCACCTTTGGACACAGCTCCATCACCTCGCACAGGTGTCTTCCCACAGGAAGGAGGGCTGCGCTGCGGCTGCCGGGCTCCCCGGATCTGCTGTGTAGACGCAGCGTTTCCAGGAGTCAGAGCAAGTGTCCTCGCCAGGCCACCCAGTTCTCAGCCACATCCCCACCTGGGCGCATGCGCCACCGGGGAGCAGCAGCCTCTGTCCTAGTCCCTCCTGCACACGTGGCATCCTGTGGATTACTTTGTGTTCATTCGTTCCTGGGATTGAATCCGGGGCCTTCACACTAAGCCACATCCCCAGCCACTTTAATTTCTGAGACAGAGTCGTGCTAAGTCGTTAAGCTATCCAAACTGGGCTGAACTTGAGATCTTCCCGCTTCAGCCTCCTAGAGTTCCAGGATTACAGGTGTGTACTTCTGTGCCCTGTGACCTCAGGCCACTTGCACATGCCGACTGCAAGGGAGCTGATCCTGCCAGAAAGACCCACCCAGGGAAGGCTGGAACACTGCCCAACGCGCGTGGCAAATGGTATGAAACTGTGGCCTTGGTGGGTCCCTACCTCATTCAGCCGCGGCCTTGCAAAGCTGCTGCTATTGCTCGGCTTCATAACCCTCATTCCCCACCCCCCAAGGCGTGGATTCATCTTCCACGCCTTGCATGGAACTCCTATCCATCCTGCAAAGCCCAGTGACCTCCTTAACCACCTACCGTCCTGTGGAAAGGGACACCCCGTGTTACTGTGGTCACTTCCTAGTGATGGGGAGCTCCACAGGCCTTGTGGTATTGTCGGGGAGCTTCTGGCCTGGGGACACAGGGCGAAGGACACGGGCATGTGTGGAATGCAGCTGAAGGGTGCCAACGAGACCCCCGAGTAATCTTCCAGGGTGCAGAGGGTGGCTTGGGATGAACGCCAGCACACATCCGAGCTCAGTGTGCATTTGTGCTTTTTCCAAGTAAAACGGGGTTTAATCTTTCTTGACACCAGCCGGAAGTTTCCAGTTTGCTTCTTCCTCTGACATTATTACCACACAGGAACTGTGCTTCCCCTTTCTTCGTTTACCAAAAGCAACAATAATCATCCATCCACTTCCCTTCCTAAATAATGCACGTGGCCCAGGAGCCCCACAAGTCTCCATCTTCACCTCGCAGTTAGTATGTTTGTCTGAACGGGACTGTAAGAAGGAAGGTCAGCAATTTATGGGCGAGGCTTTAACACACCCCTTTATGCCTGTCTGTGATGGGCCTGAAATGACCCAACTCCAAATTAAAGAAATGAGATTATGTTGGTGAGTTGCAAATGTATTGTGAAGGGCAGTGGTTTTTCCAGGGATTTCCGGGGACCAGGCCGGAAGGTGCCAGAAGTTTCTAATTAGTAATTTTTGTGGCCATGCAACATGGACCTCAGCCCTGGGGCCCTTAGGCAACTACTTTGAGAATGAAGGGAGAAGAGCTACATCTTGAGCAGAGTCCCGCAGGAATGGGCAAGAACAGGGCTATGCCTTCCTCCCCGCAGCTCAGCAACCCCAGGAGGCCGCCACATGCAGGCAGGCGCTGCCCACCAGATGGGATCAGACACCAGGCTCCCAGCCTCGCTCCTATTAGAAGGTCAGCCCGCCTCTCTGTGCCTCCGTTTCCACACTGGCCAGTCGAAGACTGTGACCGTTGCCTGGGACTGTGCCCAGTTGCGAATGACAGGCCGAATTAACCTTTGTCACCAGGGGTAGTTCCTGTATAGATGGTGGCCAGACTGGCCCACAGGTAGAACTGCTGGCAGCTCACATGACCCTCAGACAGGTCTGCAGCCTCCCAGACGGATGTCCTTTGTTCCCTTATGTTTGGGAGACGCTACAGACTAAAGAAGAATCTGCTCACAAAGTCACTTAGAGTCTGCAAGACACTGTCACTAGGAATAGTGCAGGGTGGCCCTGGCTCCAGGAGCCCCGTCACTCTGGGAGGGACCACTGTCCTCGGTGTTCACATCATGCCTGCAGTTCAAATAAACCCAACTATCTCATGCTTCTTATCGTCAATCACTGGTCTCATATAATTAAGACTGTTAATTCTTGGCAAAAAGTGTAATTAAGAGGCTTAATTATGTCTGTGTGGAGTGAGGGGACTCAGCGGGGCACAAAGCAGCCGCTCTCACACTTTAATTGCATTAGAATCACCCAGGGAGCTTGTTAAAAATGCAAATTCCCTGGCTCGGGGCCAAGGCATTCTGCATCCGCGGGCCTGGGTGGGAGTCAAGAGTCTGCAGGCTCATTTAATCTCCAGGTAATTCTGGTGTGTCTGTGGGAAGACAGTACTCTGAGACACACATGTACTAAGACCAGAATGCAAAGCAGCTGAGCCCTGCGTGCTGGGGCCTCAGGTGGCAGCTTCCTAGCAGTGCGGCCCAGGCAGCCTGGACCCGGAGGGATCGGTTTCCCCACCACAGGTCCAGTGCAGGTTTGGCTTTGCAAAGGCACGGAACCTTCTCCTGGGCTCGGGGAACCTCAAAAGCCAGGCTTACTGAGCTTGTACTAGGAGCCCAACACGAGTGCTAGTTGTCCCCTAGTCCTTTAACCAGTTACCGCAGAGCTCAGTGTTACACTCACGTTGTATGGAAGAGAGCCCTGGGGCTTGAGGGGGTGAATACTTTCTTTGGGGTCCCACAGATTTTTCCTTATTAAGGAGATGTGTATCAGTCAGGGTTCTGCAGAGAACAGAGTCAACAGGATTATAAATGTAGAGAGATCTATTATGAGGAATGGGCTGCTGTAATTAAGCAGGTTGAGAATCACAGCCCAGGAAAGCTAATGGTGTATGTTCCCATGACTGTTAATTGTGTCATGTTAACAGGACTGGATTAAGAAATGCCAAGGGATTGGTAAAGCACAATGCCCAGTGAGTCGTGGTAGGTCATGGAAGGCTGGCCTTGGGGTCTTCATCTGGTCCCTGCCCTTTCCTGTCTAGTGCTGTTCCCCCACTCTACTTCCTGGCCAGTATGAACTGAGCATCTTTCCTCCACCATGTCCTTCCACCACGATGTTTCTGCCTTGGAGCTGGCTGACCGCGGACTGAATTCCCTGAAACCGTGAGCCAGATAAACCTTTCCTTTAAGTTGTGGGTGTCAAGTGTTGTGTCCAGTGAGGGAAAAGTAGAATTATTAGCTCCAATTTGAGTCTGAGACTGAGTCTGGAGAAGACTAATGTCCCAACTCAAGGGCAGGTGGACAGAAAGAGCTCCTCCCTGTCTTCTGTCCACACCCTTTGTAGACCGGATGATGCTCTCCAGCCTGTGGGATGCAGTCAGTCCCCACGCTTGTGCTCATGAACCCAGTGATGATGTGCTCATGATGATGTCTTTTGCAGATGAGGAAACAGTCGATGAGTTGTGGCCCAACCGGTAAAGACAGAACACACTGGGGGACAACTTTGTCCTCCAGATTCTGTCCTCTTTGGTGGGAACCCCAGGCGCTTCCACCCTGAAATTTGAGAAGGGAGGTGCAGCTGTGTGTAGGTCCTGTGATGGAACGTACAGTGTAAATTTTGTAATTTGGCAACTTGAGGGTTTCATTTATTGGAAAGTCCGCAGAACGTGGGGGTTGTGTGTTGGAACTTAAAGTGGTCTTCCACCAGAAGCAAGTGAAGCAGGGTCATAGCCAGCATTGGATGCCACAGCTGTGATGGAGAATGTGCAGCAGTGTGCTCCTGGGGACGCTTAGCCGGGTGAGGCAGCTGGCAGGGAGGGTGCATGTCAGGGACACACAGGGAACTCAGAGCCCAAGGAGGCAGCAACAACACATGCTCGTGGGCCTCTATCACATGTGGACCATGAAATCTATGCTACACAGGTACTGCTGCCCCGAGCAAGGCCAGAATCTCAGAACCAGGTCAGCAACATGAGCCAGAAAAGGCCCGGAAGCACGAGTCCACACCGCAATGACCCAGACAGCGGAGGCAGATCAGACGGAAGCCAGGCTCATCTGGCCAGCTGGTAGAGGAAGTCCTGCATGGCCGTGGTTGTGGGTTTTGTTAGTGAACAGTTGGGTCTCAAGGGCCTACAGAAAATGCAAATCCAAACCATGGTATCATGATTGTGTCACTTTCAAAATTACCAAAGCAAGCTACCTATGGTGGTACATGCTTGTAGACTCAGCTACTTGGGAGGCTGAGGCAGGAGAATCTCTTGAATTCTGGAGTTCAAGGCCAGCCAGGTCAATATAGTGAGACCTTGTCTTAATAATAATAATAATTATAACAACTAAGGCAAAAAAAAAGTATCCTGCTGAGAGTATTAGGAGATGAGTATTATCTCATGCAGCTCCTGGTAGAAGTATCAATTATTACAATGGGATAACCAGAAAATATATTTGACTTTAAAATGGGCACACTAGTGATTCAGTATTTCTTTGTCTGTCAGAATTCCATGTAAGTGATGATGTATGGACAGAAAGATGCTCAGAGACAGGAAATTGGTGAAATAAGTTGTGGCTGAACTGTCAGGATGAGCCGTCGACTGCAGTATTGACGTGTTGTCTAAATGGAAAGGTATTAAAAGTATGAAGTGAGAAAGGGGAACTCCAGACCTTTCTGTATTGTGTTATAATTCCATCTACCTGAGTGAAACATTTTCCTTGGTAAATCTGCTCAAGCCAACTCATGATAACCGTAAATACGGCAGTGATTTCTGCTGTGCTTTGGGGTCTTAACAAAACCCTGACGCACACTGACCATACTCAACATGCAGAATCCAGGTGTGACCTCAGATCTCCCTCGAGGTCAGTCCAAGGTCAGTGTCACAAGAGCCCTCGAATAGTGCCCCCCGATTCCAAGGCACCGTACTGAACACAGACCCTACCACGCTCCCGTCTCTACAGACCTGGACTTCCACTTTAGCTCCGACAGCATGTGAGCTGAAGCTGCGCTTTTGGTGACACGAACTCTGAGTGGCCAGCATCCTGCCTCAGGACTCCATCGCTTGGAGGCAGGGACAACACGAGTGGACCAACATGAGTGGACAGTTCCAGCAGTACTGATCATGGCCTCGGATTAGATCCTTATCACCAGCCATCTACGAGAAGCAACCTATTGCAAAACGTTCTTCGGGGCTGAGTTTTCCTTAGAACCAGGCTGCACTGTAATTAGACAGCGCCACATTCCGTTGTGGTGCGGGGCCGCATCACAGGACTGTAGGTGAAATTCCACACGTGTTTGAGCACACACACGCAAGAAGGAATGGCTAATTCATTCTGTCAGCTGTGCAACACTTAAGTCCTCTCCCCTCATCTCCATTTGCTAAGCATGTGTAACTACTAATTACACAGCACTGAAGAAAAGCCGACTGTAGCCGGGGAGTGATATCACAATAAATTACTTTCTGAATTCCTCTTTGTCTCCAGGGAGTGTGTTTATCACTCTGTGGGACACCGCGGGAAAGTATAGAGTGCCTGGATTATCATAGCGCGGAGAATAACCGAGGGGGCGTGCACGTCAGTGGCACTGCTGTGTCTGGATTTCTTTGTAGGTTCTTTGATCTCAGTGGGGTTTTGCGCCCGAAGACTTCAAAAGGCACAATGTCAGCTTCAACAAACATGAGCAGGATAGAGGTATCCATAGTGGGATTGTGGGTTTGTTTTTTTAAAAACTGGAAGTGTGCAGAAATCTTAGTGGAATCGTGTACCAGTCAATGACTCTAACATCAAAATGAGGCGGACATGCATTTGCGATGTTTGATGATCTCTTTCCATGTTGGTGTCATCTGTTGTGGCTGGGTGGGGGCTAAGAACCAGGATGAGAGCCCTGCTTCCGCCTTTCCACCTGCTCTGGGGTCACTGAAGGCAGGCAGTGGGCACCACAGTGCTTATCATAGATGCAACTATTTCAGCAGGAAGATTAGGCTTGAAAGCCAAAATGTGCTCTGTGTGTTTGCCAAGGCCAATCACAAGTCCCTCCTGGTCACTCCTATTTGAAAGACTTTCTCACATGGATAATACGTATTTCTAATAAGAACAGAACTGTTGCTAGCTTTTGTTTAATTTTTCCACCCTTTAGCTTTCTATGGGTTTAAAAATGTGCACTGCAGGGTTCCTGTTTCCTTCTTCCTGCCGACTTCACCCTCTTCTCCTTTAAAAAAAACCACCGGGCTCCCCCTTGAGTGCACCCTGCTCTCCCCCATCACATGGAGGTTTTTGTGTGCCCTGCTGGGCAGTTAGGGGACCACATCTAGGGACACACCTCAGCTCGAGCCCTGATGATCACAGAGACCCTGAGTCTCTCTGTCAGTGGAGCTCCATTCTTAGGAAGGAATTGGCCAGGTAGTAAAGTGATACTTTGATTGTCATGCGGCCCATTGTGATGGCGGGCACCATGCTGCCCTCACACCAAGAAGCCCACGGGCCATGTGCAAACCTGTGGCCATGGCTGGGTTTCCACGGGGCTCTACTGGCCAAGCCCACCTTCAGGGTGCTCGTTTGCAAACTATGTTCTGAAGAAACTCCTCAGCTGGGGGGATTTCCCCACCCACCTCCCTTCATCTTTAGGGGACTCATGGGAGCCTCTCTCACCTGTTTAGTACTAGGGATCCATCTCCAGTGTTAGGAGAAATGACAGCCTGAAGTACAGAAGTGGTTGGGAATGTCAGTGATTTACAGCAGTACATGACGTGGGTCATTCTGATCAGCTGGGGTTCGTGGGTCTGAGGGAGACAGAGTGGCATCGAGAGTTTCCTCTGGTCCAGCTCAGCATTGGTGGCTACCACACACATTGTCCCATGCCGTCCACATAGAAAATCTCATAGAAGGTGAGCCAGAACATCCAGTGTGCAAACACAACACAGTGTGACCCATCTCCACCCTCCACTTGGTTGTGACTCCCTTAACATGGTCTAAAGGCATGACTGGAAATGTATTAGTCTTTACTGGGTGTAGCAGGGAAGCAGGCATGATTTACAAACCAGAGCCAGGTGTGGTGGACACACCTGTAATCCCAGCCCTGAAGAAGGCAGAGATAGGAGGATCACAAGCTCAAATCCCACCCAGGGAATTTAGCAAAATAAAAAATCCTGCCTCAAAATAAAACATGAAAATGGCTGAGGCTATAGCTCAATGTGAAGGCCGTGGGTCCAATCCCCAGGTTCAAATCCTGCCTCAGAATAAAACATGAAAATGGCTGAGGCTACAGCTCAATGCGAAGGCCGTGGGTCCAATCCCCAGGTTCAAATCCTGCCTCAGAATAAAACATGAAAATGGCTGGGGCTATAGCTCAATGCGAAGGCCGTGGGTCCAATCCCCAGTACTGCAAAAAATAAGTTGCAAAGTGCAACAAATACTACTAACGTATATGTTCCTTTGTATGCTGATTTTTGAAAGGAGGAGAAAATTATCTTACTGAGGAGGTAAGGAGATAATTCGTCATATGTTTCTACATGTTTTTCCTATGGATGAACTGGAATACTTAGGTCCTGCTAGCTGGAATGTGAAATAGTACAGCCACTATGGAAAATAGGATGGTAGCACCTCGAAAAATTAAAAGTAGAGTGACCATTTGATCCAAAAATTACACTTCTGGGTATGTGTGCAAAAGAACTGAAAGCAAAGACTATGTTTATAGCTGCATCATCTGAAACAGCCAAATGGGGGAAGCAGTTCAGTGTCAGTAGGTGGACAGGCAGATGCACAGATGCAGAACAGGCAGATGTGCATGTGTCTTGTCACCATTCACCACAGCAGGCTTGGCCCCCGGAGCTCGGTGGCCAGGCACCCAGCCCCTCTGGCTCCAGTGGGCTCCACTGCACCTCCAGGTCTCTGGCTGAACCCCTTTCTTCCTGTCCGTCCCAGGTGCCACCTCCCCAGGCAGGACCGCAGGGCAGGCACAGGGGCTGGGTGGTGCCGCCTGGGGGCTGCGCTGGCCCTGCCTGAATCCCCCCTCCTCTGTTTCAGCCCCCGGCCGCTGGTCCACCACCACCTGTGTCACCAGGGAAGCCACTTGGCCTCTCCCTGCAGCCGCCTCCTCTTCCTTGCAGGCTTTGAGGCCGGAGCGGAGCCTTCTTTCTGGGGAAAGGGGGGCTGAGTCCACGCCTGAAAGGGGAAGCACCAGACACAGAGAGTTTTGGCCCAGGGGGACCCAGGGCCACAGAGCCACCAGTCATGAACGCTCTCTCCGAAGGCTGATGACTGAGGACATACTTCCTGAGAGTCACAGACCCCCGGGATCCCCTCACCTGAGCCGCAGCGTCCCTACCTGTAAGGGGTGGTGCCCGCGCAGTCCACCTGCTGATGCACCGAAAGTGGGGGCACAGGGCTGGCTCTGGTGGGAACTCAAAACATCATCACTCTTTTTTTTTAGTCCGGAAATAATGTCATGAGATTATATAGATAAGCAGCCCTAACCCTAAATGAGAGAATAGGAGACATCGGGAGAGGCCAGTCATGACAGTAATCACAGCTCCTCACTGGGCTGAGGCGGGAGGACCACAAGTTTGAAGCCAGCCTGGGCAACTTAGCAAGACCTTGTCTCAGAATAAAAAGGGAGGGCTGGGGTGGAGCTCCTGTCTCGGTTCTGCTTCAGCACTGGGCAGGCTGTAGGCTCAGTCCCAGCCTGGGCGGGAACACAGCGTATATTTAATTAGCATCCCAGCAGGAAAGACAGAAAATGATGTAGAATTAATATTTAAAGAGAAAATGGCTGAAACTTCAACTGACCTACTGAAAGGCTATATATTAGTTTCCTAGGGCTTCCAGAACAAACAACACAAACTTTTTGACTTAAAAACGACAGAAATTTATGGTCTCAGATTTCTGGAAGCTGCAAGTTCAGAAGGAAAGCAACTGCAGGGCTCTAGCCCAAAGGCTGCGGTGAAGGATGCTGTCTGCCGCCGCCTCCTGTCTGGTGGCTCCTGCAAACCTCAGCGGCGCCTTCCTCGGTGACCCCTTTTGTCTGACTTGTTACTCCGGGCAGTAAGCAGAAACCAGGACCTGCCTCCAACACTTGGCTTGCGAAGCTCCTCTACGCTCTTAACTGATTACATCTGCAGAGATTCTATTTTCAAATTAAACCACAATCTGAAGGTGCAGGTGGCCCTGGATTTTGGTGGAAAAACCAGGTTCTACTTAGTATGAACATTGATCTGTCCACAGCAGAAGCCCGGCGGACTGCCTGCAGGGAAATTAAGGACGTGAACAGAGACATTCACAGTGAAGCTGCAGAAAACCAAAGCCCAAGTCCTCAGAAGCTATCAGAGAAAAAAGCCAGAAGTTAATGGACGCGTGAAGTTGCCACAGATGGGTTGGTTAAATGAGACTTGCAATATGTAATTGCAACATGGGCCAAGTTTTTCACTTCTTCAAGGTGCTGACTGGGATGAGAAAGCGGGGCTGAGGGTCATTCTGCCTCTGTGAATCTTTGGACAGGTTTCCAGTCTCCAGCTCTCTCTTTGTAAAATCTAGGGTCAGGCATAGTCATTATCGGTTACCTGCAGGGAGAGCTCCACCTTGTCCCCTTGGATTGCTCTGCTTTGAGCCCTGTGCCAGCCATGGTAACGGTGAGTGAGGAGTGATCTTGCTTCCTCTCACTCGTGAGGGGAGAGGCCTGAAAATACAGTAGAAGACAGAGCCACAGGCGGCTCCCTGCCCTGCTGCTCTCCCGCCTTCTAGAGTCATTGAGCGTAAAGACCACGCGCTGGTTGTTTTATACTCACAGCCTCTGACCCCTCACTAGTAGCTCCCCATTTCCTTGGGCACCAGATACAGTGGACCCCATGCAGAAAGCCAGGCAGAGTCCCACTCTCACTCCCTGCTGCCCAAGCAGACAGGGCTCAGCTGATGGAAGTGGCCGGCTCACAGCAGCAGGCTTAGATTCGACACTAGAGGAGGGTTCCTGGCCACAGCAGGAGCAGCTTCCTGCTATGGTTTCTGCCACTGCATGACACCCTGCAGCTCCAAATGCAGCTGCACTTTCCCCGTTTCCTGCCAGTGATAAAAGATGCCTGTACTTGCTCCAGGCTCCCCATCACTCTGAGCGGTTTCTCCCCCAGGGTGCTCACACCAGCTCCTCTTCCGCCTGAGATCTGCAACCAAGGAGCCTCACTGAGGTGACATGTGTCCTGCAAAGCCAAAGCTCGTGCATGTGTCCCACAGTGAGGCACCCAAGATGGGGAGACACAGGACAGTGGGACCACTCTGGGGGCAAACTGTCCTTAGCCAGCCTTCTCATGCTGATCACAGAGCGAGCAGAATTACATTAAGCTCCATCACCTGCTGATTCTCCCAAGAAACACTTCACATTAGTGCTGTTATTGCAACAGGCATTTTATAAATGAGGAAAGAGACACAGAGACCAGGCAGCCTCCTCCAGAGGCCCAGCCAGGAACAGGAGCTCCAAGTGCCTGATTCAATGCTCAGTCACCACTTGCTGCTTCTTCGAGGACCCCCTGCCACCTGCCACCTGCCACCTGCCACTGGGGTGGACCTGCAAGAGATCCTCAGTATCCCCAGAGGGGCTGAAGAGGTTTGGCGTTTTTGACGTTCTTCCTTATTCACCTGTTTTTTTTTTTTCCATTAAAAGAGCAAGAAATTAATGTTATCCATCCAAAGTCAGAATAAAAACCACTAAGGTACTTTTTGAAGGGAAAGACCCAAATCTTCTCCATTAACCCCCGTATGAAACTTGCTGAGAATGTGTGAGGAAAGTCTTCCCTTCACATCGAGGATTCAGTCTACACCACAAAGACAAGAAAAGCTAAATGGCACAAGGAAGCAGCCTCAATTTCCCCACCACCTGCAGCCATGCGGGGAGGGGGCTGCACCGTGGCCACACCCAGCTGGGCCGGGATCCCGGTTCTGTCCCTCACATGGGCCCAGCTAGGCCACACATGCCACTGAGATTGGCCCCTGACCTGGGAGACTCGCTGCCCTCTCTTCCTGGGAGTCAGTCCGCAGTTAACTCAGGACCTCTCCAGGGTGCTTTCTGTCGAGCCCCATTCCCACCCCTGCTACTGGTGAGGGGACTGAGCAACAGCTAAATAAGTTTATTTCAATTTTTAAAAATATCATCTTATAGCAGCACAGTTCATAATAGCTAAATATTGGAAGATGCCTATACATCCATCCACAGATGAATGGATAAAGAAAGTCTGGTATTGTAGAAGGACATCCCATGTTTCTGGGTAGGAAGAACCAACATCATGAAAATGGCTATACTTCCTAAACTACTATACAGATTTAATGCAATTCCAATCAAGATACCACTAACATACTTCAAAGAACTAGAAAGGACAATCATGAATTTCATCTGGAACCACAAGAGACCAAGAATAGCAAAAACGATCCTAAGCAACAGGGGAAAAGAAGGGGCCTCACAGTCCCCAACCTAAAACTATACTATAAAGCTACAGTACTAAAGACAGCATGGTACTGGCAAAAAAACAGACCTGAGGATCAATGGAATCAATTGGAGGATACAGAAACAACCCCAAACACACTCAAATACCTCATCTTTGACAAAGAAGCCAAACACCCTCACTGGAAGAAGGATAGCCTATTTAACAAATGGTGCTGGAAAAATTGGCTTACCACATGTCGAAAACTAAAACTAGAAACATGTCTCTCACCATGTACTAAACTCAAATCGAAGTGGATCAAAGATCTAAACATTAAAACAGAAACACTAAATTTACTGGAGAATAGAATAAGAAGAACCCTCGAAGACATAGGGGTAGGGAAAAAAAATTATGAACAGAACCCAGACTGCACAGGAAACAATACAAAGAATCAGTGCTTGGGACCACATGCTATTAAAAAGCTTTTGCACAACAAAAGAAATCACCAATAGAGTAGGGCGAAAACCCACAAACTGGAAAAAAATTTTTGCTAGCTATCCATCGGACAAAAGTCTAACATCTAGAATATACAAAGAACTCAAAAAAATTAAACCTCTCAAATTTAAAGACCCAATCCAAAAATGGGCATCTGAAATGAATAAACATTTCTCAGAGGAACAAATAAAAATGGCAAATAAATATATGAAGAAATGTTCAACATCACTAGTCATTCGAGAGATGCCAATCAAAACAACGTTAAGATTCCACCTCACTCCAGAAAGAACCGCGTATATGGAAAAATCAACCAATAACAAATGCTGGCGGGGCTGTGGGGAAAAAGTAACCCTCCTCCACTGTTGGTGGGAATGTAGACTGGTCCAGCCACTGTGGAAATCAATATGGAGATTCCTCAAAAAACTACAACTGGAGGTTCCATTTGACCCAGCTATTCCCCTACTGGGGATCTTCCCAGAAGAATTAAAATCGTCATACCACAAGGACGTATGCACCACCATGTT
>PVJO010003522.1:0-22787 GCA_004026905.1 Hystrix cristata
GAAGAGGGGATTTCCGGGGGGGAGGGGCAGAAGCAGCGGGTGGGGGGCGCTGAGGAGGGAAAAGGCCTGACAACGCCCCCCTCCCTCCCTAGGCGGTAAGGGTGGGTCAGCTGGAGGGGGCTGGCTCAGCTGGCCTCATCTGGAAACCAGAGGGCTGGGAAGGGCAGCGGAGGAGACAATGAGCCCGTGTGTCTGTAGGGGAGTTAAGTGTGTACACTGCAGGGAGGAGGGAGGAGAGAGGGAAAGGGAGGAGGGGGCAACACAGCAGCCTGAGCAGGAGCATGTGTGAGGGCAAGAACGGGGCGGCTGCAGGGGGACAGAAAACAAAGAGCCTGCTGAGATTTCCGCCAGCCAGGGGCTGCGGAGGGCCGAAGGGAGGGAGCACTGAGGCAGGAGCCCTGGCCGTGCTCTCCCTGCTGGGGCCTCTCAGCACGGCAAAGAGCCTCCGGACAGCGGCGGTCCCAGCTTCCCGGGTGCTGAGGGCAGGACCTCCCCAGGAGCAGGGACTCCCTCCCTCCCCTCCCTACGCCCCGGCCTGAGCAGTTCCCAGAGCGGGCGGGAGATTCAACACGGCGCGGGGCGCCCAGAAACTTGATAGATGTCCCAGAGGCGGGGCTGAACCGAGTCCAGAAAGGGCCTGAGACTCTTCCTGACCCCAGCCGGGACCAGCAGCAACCAAGGTGCGACAACCTCTTTAACGCTGTCTTGGCCACCCGCCCCTCTCCGTACTCAAGGGCGCCGGAAAAGGGGAGCCCAAGGGATTCCTGCTTAAAGCGCGCGTGGTAGCGTCACAGTCGTCTTTCTATTGTGTGACTATAAGCAGCCCGGATTTGAATCCCAGTTAAGCCTTCAATTGTGTGACCCTGGGCAAGTCGCAGCTTTTCTTGTTTCATCATCTGCGAAATGGGAGAACAATAGCGGCCGTTCTCTGAACACAGTAAGAATCGTAAGAGGTTAGGTGGATCAAAACTCCAGAAGCCCAACACCCTGCGCGGGAGAGGTTTTTGTCCTTCTCTTCCCTGCAGGGTCACAGTTCAAGGGTGAGGCCGCCCTGGCTCTCAGGTGAGGGGGAAGGGCCGGCCTCGGGTCAGATAGGGCGTCTTTCTCGCGTCCGCCCTGAGGAGAGGCAAGGAGTTCTGCCGACTTGGCACGGGGCAGATGGAACCGGGACCCCGCCGTGAGGGAGGGGGGTCCTCCCCCGGGGCCTGACGTCACCGATGTCCCGTGACGTCACGGTGGGCGCCCCTGAGGTCACGGGGCGGCGGCGGAGACAAAGGCCGGCCAGCCTTGGGCCTCCACCCTCCCCATGCAGTGCCCCCCCCCCCCGCGACACTGGCCGTCCCCCGCTGCCCCCGAGCCGCACCTGAGAAACTCCTGCAGGCAGGTGTCACAGAAGCGGTGGCCGCAGGTCGAAACCTGCACGGGCTCGCGCATGGGCTTCCCGCACAGCGGGCACAGGAGCCGCCTCTTGGGCTTCTCCAGGAATTTATAGTCGAAGCCGGGCATGGCGGGCCGGCACGGGCGAGCGGGGCCGGGCACGCGGCTGCCCCACAGCCCGCGCCTCGCTCCGGCAGCGCTCGGCTCCGGGCGGCGCCGACTGGCGGCCGCGACCCGAGCTCGGCCAGCGAGCCTGCCCGCCGGAAGAGGGGGCGGAGCCGCGCCCGCGCGGTCCTAGTGCCTTCCCCGCCGGGCGCCCCGCCCACCCGGCGAGCTCTGGGCTTCGGGGTCCGAGGCGATCAGATTTGCCTCGAGCTACATACAAGAGCGAGTCGCACTCGCTCACTTCCGGAAGCGGAGGCTTCTCTGTCGCCTAAGTAAGGTAGGGCAGCGGGAGCGTGGCTCTGCTCCCCTCCTGGCGCGAGATAAGGCGCAGTACTTCGGGGAATGCGTATAGGACCTCCCCACAAACCGCTGCTTCTCCAGAGGCCAAAGCTCGGTCTCAGGGGGTCACACGCCGCCCAGGGACTCGAGGGCCCCAACTTCCAGGTGCTAGGCTGCGGAAGCTTGGCAACCAGATCCAAGAGCCGGCTGGGACTCGGAGGCCGGGCTGGGCACTGGGCCAGAGGAACCTCGGCCCCAGCCTCTGGCTGCGCCCACATTCCTCTCTCTGCCGTGGCCCGCAACCGCAGGCCAGCCCAGCCCAGCCCTGTGCTGCCGCCCCCACCTCTATCCTATCCACGAAGAAACCATATTCCAGGCAGGCAGTTGCTATTTTTTATTAGCGCTACTTTCAGTCCTTTGAGAAACTGGTCTGGTCTCATTAGCTACCTTTATCCCAAACTTGGGTCTGGGCAAAGATTTGGGGTGAGGAGCAACCTAGGCCAGGATCCTCTCTGTGGCCACTTCAGGATTCTAGCACTCTCAGCAGGGGAAGGAAAGCCCTCAGAGGTTGTGCAAATCCTACCTCAGGACAAAGGGGACGATGGGGTCCTTTGGACCTCCCTGCCCCAGGCCCTGCAAAGGCTAGGCAGGACTAATGGCCAGTCCAGGCAGGCCTTGACTTGCCCTGCTCTGAAGCGTGGAGTAAGTAGATCTCCTACTGGGGGCAAACTTTTTTTTTCTGAGAACACGGTCTCACTAAACTGCCCAGGCTAGATTTAACTTGTGATCCTCTTGCCTCAGCAACCCAGAATACAGAAATAGTTGAGATCACAGGCCAATCAACCCCTGCTAGGAGACGTATGTTCTAACTGGACAGGGACAGGACAGGAACTGGGGAAAGCCACAGATGCCTTTTTTAACAAGGCTTTAGACCACCTGCCAAAGGTGGTCTAAATCTGTAATACCAACTCCAGCCAGGCTGGACCTGGGGACACTGCCTAAGGGAAGAACAAGTAGGGAGGGAAAAGAGGGGCAGGGAGACCAGAGGGGGTTGAGATTTTCCCCATCCAGGGCCAAAAGCAGCGTAAAGCTTCACTGGCCCTTCCCCACCATTCCAGAGCGCTGATGCACTTCTTCAGAACACTTAGGAGGAGCAGCATTACTGTATTAGGTGGTTCAGAGGTGCATCCTCAGGGGGGGACTGGCTCATCTGTGATGGCTGGAAAAGCATCAAAGAGAAGCCCTGCAGCTTCCCAGAAGGCAGTATCTCCAGCAAGCATCACCCACTCCACTCCCACTGGGCCCTGGAGTCTGGACCCTATCAAGCCAGCAGTGGACCCAGACAGTAGGAAAAGGATGCATGTGAGCCCTGGGGAGCAGTGAGGCAGTCCTTAAATGTGGCCCAAGAAACCCACCCCTGCCCCCAAGCAGGAAGCTCAAGAGTTTTACTCTGCAGCTTCTGCTTTCATTCATCTGCTTTTAGTGATGTGAGCTATCACAGATAGGGATGGGGTGGGGGCCAGAGGGCAACTGGATCAAGCCTTGTGTGGGTGAGGTGGGAAAAGGGAACTCACGGCGAACAGCCAGGAGAGTGTTTCCATGGCAGCAAGACACAGAAGTCACAGTGTAAGGGTGTGTCTCATCCAGCTGCACTGGCCGAGGGAGTCCAGCATCCTCATCCCTCCTTCCCAGTCGACCACGGGCTCCTTTGCCCCAAGTGTATACTTCACCCTCTGGCAGAGAGAATCCCAAGGAGGGAAGTGGAGGTAAGGAGCAGCTAAGCCAGCAGCCGTATAACCAGACAGCCACCCTGGCTCCAATAGAGCCAAGTCCAGTGGCCCCATTGTAAATTCCCCACCACCTATGCCTCAGCTTGTGAACATCATACCCACCCTCACCTGCCCCGATGGCTACAGTGAAGGCGTCTCCACAGGCCACCATTGCTATCTTTATCCCTTCAAGGCCTTGGACCTGACAGGGTGCTCGGCTGTTCCGGCGGGCACTGGTGCCCAACTGCCCATGTTGATTACTGCCAAAAGTGTAGCAGTCACCTAAGGCTATGGGGACAGAAAAAGGAGAGGAAGGAAAGAAGTTAACTCAACAGAGTTCCCAAGGCTGGGTGAGGAGACTGGGGATTTAGCGCAGCAGTAGAGTGCTTGCCTAGCAAGCCCAGGGCTCTGAGTTAGATCCCCAGGTCCGGGGGGGGGGCGCGGCTAGCTCTCCAAGGCTAGGTGAGTTCGCCTTGGGCCTCTGTGCCTACGTCCTACTCACCAGTCACAGCAGCTGAATGAGCAGTGCCCAGGTCCACACTCAGCAAGGGCTCCTGGTCCAGGGGTGCAGAGCGCAGTGGTGTGAAGCTCAGGGCCTCCTCTACTTGCTGCTGGGGGACAGGCTCCTCCCCCAGAGAAAGGTGGTCCAGGCCAAGCTTGTTGAACCTCAGGACAGAGCCAGAAGCCAAATCCAAATGAGTTTGTATGGACTGCCCTGCCTCCACCTCTCTGGGCAGGGGCTGGTACAATCTGTCCCACTTGGAGTCAGACCCCACCTTTAACTGAACCAAACAACACCCTCAGCCCCTTTAGTTAGGCTCTGGTCCTTGGTGGGAGGGAGGTAATAAGGAATGGAACACTTGGAGGGGGCAGACTAATCACCCCAATGAACCTATTCACCTGTTGCTCCCACAGGCCAGGGCTCGGCCAGGCACAGTGAGGATCATGGAAGAGTCGATGCCACATACAACTCGATGGGCTTCCTGTCCTGGGGGCATGGGCACCTGTTGGGGGCAGCTATGAGACTCCCTGGTGCCTAGTCCCAGCCTGCCTATAAGAAACCAGGGGGTTGGGGATTTAGCTCAAGTGGTAGAGCCTAGCAAGCCCAAGGCCCTGAGTTCAATCCCCAGCACCCCCCACTCAAAAAAAGAAATTCAGGGCTCGTGATGCTAGAAGGAGAAGAGTCTATTGAGGAGGGAACTGCATGAGCCAAGGCTATCCTCAGCCTGAAATGCCCTTCCTAGTCCTCTCTGCTGGTCACAATCCTCCTTTAAAGCACTGTTCAGTCAGGTGTGGTGCACACCTGTAATCCCAGCACTTGGGAGCCTGAGGCAGGAGGATTGCCATGAGTTTGAGGCCAGCCTGAGCTACATGGTGAGCTCAAGGCCAGCCTGTACCACATAGCAAGCCTCTGTCTCAAAAAACCAAAATAAAAAAATAAAGCCCTGTTCGGATGCTGCCTCCATCTCCTTCAGGTGACACTGCTATTCCTTGAATTCACACTCCTCTGAACCTTGGGTGTGGCTCACAAGCTGGAGGTGAGTCATCTATTCCTGCTCTAAGCTTAGTACTTGGGAGAACAGGAACCTATCTTTGTCTGCTCTAGTTTCAGTGCCCAGCCTGATGCCTGCCCCAAAAAGGGCCTCGATCAATACTTTTGGGCTGGGGATTTAGCTCAGTGGTAGAGCATGTGCGTGGCGTGTGCTAAGTCCCAGGTGTGATTCCTAGCACCACAAAAAAAACAAATGAAGGTAAGTGCTGTGGGTGAATGGAATCTCCCCTGTTACGTCACAAGCACCTGAAGAAAGCCACATCTCATTCATTTTGTCCTCATACTCAGGGGCTGGGGATTTAGCTCAGTGGTTACAGTGCTTGCCTTGCAAGCACAAGGCCCTGAGTTCAATCCCCAGCACCAAAAAAAAAAAAAAAAAAAAAAAGAAAGGGAACCAACCATGGCTAAGGAGGCTGTGAGACAGCCTACAAGCTGAGGCAAGGGTGGGAAGATTGCAAGTTCAAGCCCAGCCTGGGCAGTTTAGCAACTTCGCAACACCCTGTCTCAAAAAATTAAAAGAAGGGTTGGGGAGCCAGGCATTGTGATGCACACCTGTAATCCCAGCACTTGGGAGGCTGAGGCAGGAGGATTGCCAGTGAGTTCGAGGCCACCTGGGCTACATGGTGAGTTCAAGGCCAGCCTGAACTACATAGTGAGACTCTGTCTCAAAAACAAACAAACAAACAAAAAAAAGGGCTAGGAATGTAGCTCAGTCCAAAGGCCCTGGATTTAATTTCCAGTATTGGGGGGGGCAGGGTTGGTTAGGAACCTTACCACCATCTCCACGGCCCCAGGAAAATAGTTCTCGCTCTGTGGACAGAGCCAGCACATGAGAAGCCCCACAGGCCACCTGCACCATCTCATAGCCCAGCAGGGCCTCCACAATGGTGGGCTAGAGACAGGGAAAAAGTCAGGATAGACTGGGAAGAGATCCAGGCCAGGAAATACCCTGGCCTCAGCACCCCTCACAGGGACAAAGTTAGAGGCTGCAAATTTTCAGCTGGTAGCTGTCTTTAACTCCAGTCACATGCACACACTGTCAGTTGGGCAACCACTGGAAGCCTGGCCTTTCTGTACTTCTCCGGATGTGGCCTAGAGCAGGTGCAGCCCTAAAGCTACTAGGACAGTATCTGCTAGGGACTCTCCTGCCCCCACCCACGTGTCAGCTCTCAGATGTGGGCTCCTTGCCATCCCTTCACTTCCCCTTTCCAGGGCATACATGACACCCACCTGGCTGATGTCGGTGAGGCTGCCATGGCCTAGGCACCCATTGCTGCCGCTTCCGAAGGTCATAATGATGCCTCGGTCTGGGAAGGAGGTGGTGAGGAAAGGGAAGGGAGAGAGGGAGAGGAGACAGACTGTTTTTCCAGGTAGTTTGTCTACTTGTGGGTTGGAAGAACAAGATAAAGTTGGGGCTGTGGACAAAGAGTTGGGAAAAGAGGAAAGAAAAGGATAGGGGTCTCTTCCCAGTTTGTTACTTGGGACAAGTGACAGCCTGAGTGTTAGTTTCCCTTTCTGTCGAATGGGGATAATACAATGACTCCCTTGCAGCCTGTTGGGTGGGTAAAGAAGATGGTATAAGTAAATCTCAACAGCTAGTAGATAGAAACAGTAATTCAGTAACTAGGACAGAGAAGCATTAACCGAGCAATTTGCAATGAGTGCTTTGCCCTGTGGGGCTTCCTAAGGCTCCACAAGGTCCTCCCAGATAGGCTCACCAGTCAGGCAGGCCGTGAAGAGGTCCCCACAGGCCACATGCTTGATGGTCACACCCGACTGGCCCTCCAGGAAACGTGAGACGAATTGGGGGTGGGGCTGCACCACTGCTCCAGGGAGAAGGGCACCTCCACCTGACCCTAGAGGTGGGGCCTGAAAGGGGAAAGTAGGTGTCACCCCAGCATCCCCAGCCTTCCTCAAGGGCCTCCCACCCCACCTAGCCAGGCCCACTGCCAACCTGCTTACCTCCCACAGAATGAGGCGCCCAGAGCGTGTGACGCCAGCCTTCTGTGTGCGCCCCACGGCCACCTGGATCACTTCTGTGTTGAGCATCGGCAGCCGCGAAGGGGTGCTGAGCCCACCGCCCCATGCATACACCGATGACAGTGGCAGTGGGATGGTGGGCCTCACAGGTCCCCGGAGAACACCTATGGGTACAGGACATAAGGTCAATTAAACTGCTGAAAATGGGGAGTCTGCAGGGCTCTGGTGGCCTGCCCCAACTTACCCCTGCAGCGTACGCTGGTGGTCCTACTCGCTGTACTGCCGGGTACAGTGGGTGGTCCTGGGCCCAGGGACTTCTCTGCCCTACAAGACAGATGGAGGTCTCAGGACATGGACGCTCCCCAGAAACAGAGGACCTGCCACAGGTCTCTTGTACTCCCACTGGGTGCCTGAGCACCCTGCCACCCAGGACCCCTCCCCCTGCACAGGCCTCCGCATTCGGATGCTGCCCACGTCGGTGTGGAGGTTCAGGAGGGCCCGGATGCAAAGGGGCTGCGCCATGATGTGGCTTAGTGGTGGCCGCTGCGCAGGCTCCAGGCTCAGCAGACTCAGGACCAGCTGGCGCAGCTCAGGGCTGTATCGGTCAGAGATGGGCGCAAAGGTGCCGCTCATAATCTTTAGCACCAGTGCTGGCAGGTTCTGTGAAGGCACCAAGTTGATGGTGGCCAGGGGTGGAATTGGGCTCTTAGGCAGAGCAGCGCCCCCCAGCGTCAGCCTCAGCCCCTGGTCTGGATGGGATATGAAGAGCCTTGCCTTCAGGAGATAGGCAGGGCAAACCTTGCTTTCAGGATTCCGTAATATGATAAGGGATCTGCAGTTCCCTTCCTCTAAAACCCCAGGCTATGGAGAAAACTCAAGGCTTATTCTTGGGAGTGTGACTAATCTCAGGGGAGAGTCACAGCCAGGTCCTCAGGGAACTTCAGTGTAATGGGGAATCCTTAGTCTGGGTCTGAGCAAGAGCCACAGCCCTGCCCTGGGGTAATCCACCTGTCCGATAAAAGACAGACACCTCAGCCACAAAGAAACACACAAGCAGCTGGATCTGAGGACTGCTGGGGAGAGACAGAAATTCCCTAGTTGCTCCCTTAGAGGTATTTCTACTTACTGCAGCCTCGAAAGCCCTCTTGAGACTGGCCAGTTCATACAGGACACAGCCCAGGGCCCAGATGTCGCTCTTCTGGTTGTAAGGCTTGCCTTCACACAGCTCAGGGGAGATGTAGCACGGAGTACCCACCACCTGCAGGAGGGAAGCCTGTATTACAGCCCTGGGGGGAGGAGGGACAGGGGATCTGGGAACAGGCCTATTTGGGGTCAACTTTTTCTGAGAGCAGGCCAAGGGCTTCTTCCCACCAGAAGTGGCCAAAGAGCTAGGAGTTTTTCATTTTTTCTTTTTTGGATGGGGTGGGGGGTGCAGAAGGTAGAGATGTAAAGTAAGCCTTGGCCCTCAAGATCTCTAGCACCCTCAAGGCCCCCTCCATGTCCCGGCACCGTGTAGGCCTTGCTCTTGCTGCTAAGGATCTTGGAGATGCCGAAGTCACCAATCTTGACGACCATGCGGTGTTTGTCAAGAAGGATATTCTGGGTCTTAAGGTCCCGGTGCAGGATGAGGTGGGTGTGCACGTGATGCAGTGCAAGCAGGATCTGCACAAAGAAGTGCAGGATGGTCTCCTCCTCTAACAGAGAATTGCAGCGCTTTTGGATGAACTCAGCCAGGGTGCCACCTGCAATCCAAGGAACTAATCAAAATCCAAGCCGTGTGTGTGTGTGTGTGTGTGTGTGTGTGTGTGTGTGTGTTGTTTTTTTTTTTTAAATCCAGGTCTTTGCCAGGTATGGTGGCACATGCCTGTAATTCTAGCACTTGGGAGGTAGAGGCAAGCGGAACAGATTGTTCAAAGTTCCAGGCCAGTCTGAGCTATATAGTGAGACTGTCTCAAAAAAGCAAAACAAAAAGATCCAGGTTGTTGGGGATTTAGCTCAGTGGTAGAGCACTTGTCTAGCAAGCTCAAGGCCCTGAGTCCAATCCCCAGCACCAAAAAAAAAAAAAAAAAAAAAAAAAAAATTCAGGTCTTTCCACAGCTGGGACGCTTGTCATTTTATGGAATAGGGCACTGGGACCGGAGAGGGGAAAGCCTCTGCCGGGGGCACACAATTGGGCAAATGGGGTCAGAACTCTACACTGCTGACCCTTGGCCCAGCCCATCCAAGGAGGGGAGGGCATCCGATCACATCTGCTTGTCCCCAGAGTGGGGGGCCCTACAGCCGGGTTGAGGCAGGGAGACTGACCCACCTGGTGCATATTCCATGGCAATCATGAGGGCCTTGTCCTCTAGGAAGTTCTCGTAGTATTCAATGACATTGGGGTGATTGAGCAGCTTGAGCACCTGGCACTCATTCTGGGCTGCCTGCCGTTCTTCCTTGGTCATCTGTTCCACTGGGATTTGTTTGATGATTACCAGCTTCTGGTCAGCCTTGCGCAGGCACAGGTGCACAATCCTGGGGACACAAATACAGTATAGGCAACAGCTGAGCCTCCTCTTACAAGGCAGAGCAGACCCAGAAAGTGGATGTTCCTTAGAAAGGGTGATGGGCATTCAGACTAAGAGATCATCTAACTAAGTGCAGGGAACACTGAGCTTGGGCCAAGTGCTGTGGCACATGCTTGTAATCTCAGCACTTGGGAGGCTGAGACAGTGGGATTACAAGTTCAACAGCAACCTGCGTCACACAGCAAGACACTGTCTCAAACAAACAGAAAAGCCACGTAAAACAGAACGTCGAGCTTGGGAACAGGGAGAATTGGTCACAAGCTCTAGATGAGACCTGAGTTTCACTACAGGCTCTGGAGTTAACTGCCTGGGTTCAAATCCTCACTCCTCCTCTTATTAGCTTTTTTTTTTTTTTTTTTTTTTGCTTTTTGAGACAAGGTCTCACTATGTAGTTCAGGGTGGCCTTGAATTTACAGCACTATTCCTGCCTTAGCCTCCCAAGTACTGGGATTACAAGCATGAGCCAACATACCTGGCTATTCTTCTTACTAGTTATCTGGTCTTAGATATGTTATAGGACATCACCATTTGCCAAATAGGATTTGACTATAACAGCAGGAACTAGCCCAGTGTGGTGGGACATGCTTGTAATCCCAGCACTTGAGAGGCTGAGGCTGGAGGATCAACATGAGTTTGAGGCCAGCCTGGGCTACATAGTGAGTTCAAGACCAGCCTGAACTACGTAGTTAGACCCCATCTCAAAAAACAAACACAAAAGAAAGGATTGAAGATTTAGCTCAAGTAGTAGAGCGCTTGCCTAGCAGGCACAAAGCCCTGAGTTTGATCCCCGTACCCCTCCACAAAAAAAGCCAGGAACTACACTGTTCTTGTTCACCATAATATCCCCATAATATAACCTACTACTTTACAGACAGTAGGAGCTCAATAGGTATCTGGTGAATCAACAAACTATAAGTTTACCATCTAAGTCTTAAATTTTTACCTCCCAATCAGACTTCTCAGCCCCAGATTAACAGATCCAACTATGTATTTTGCATCTCCACCTGAATGTCTCACAGGCATCCTAAATTTTAATCAACTTAAAATAAAATTCTTTTAATTTACTGGGGATTAAACCCAGGGTCTTCACAGGGAGCTACATCCCCAGCCTGGTTTTTTATTTTTAAATTTGAAACAGGGGGCTGGGGATTTAACTCAAGTGGTAAGCGCTTGCTTAGCAAATGCAAGGCCGTGAGTTCAATCCCCAGCACCAAAAAAAAAAAAAAAAAAAAAAAATTGAGCTTCCTGCTCATTTCCACCCACTGCACCCGAGCCCCTCAACCGGATCGCGTCCTAACCAGGTCCTACTCCTCTGAGTTGAACCCTCGGCCTGTGAAAATGCTGGCCTACCATTCTTCTCTCATGGACCCCAACACCAAGCTCAATGGAAACATGGCACTGCTGCCCCTCAGAAGTCAGTTCAAAGGATCCGCCCCTCGAGAGACAAAACATACAGATATTGTGGATGAAGCCATCTATTACTTCAAGGCCAATGTATTCTTCAAAAACTATGAAAATAAGAATGAAGCTGACAGGACTTTGATAATATAACTCTCTACATTTCTGAGTGTCTAAAGAAACTCCAAAAGTGGTGGACCTGCTTTGCAAAGAGACAGTTCATGAACAAGAGCCTGTCAGGCCCGGGGCAGTGAAGAGCCTAATGGCTGCTGTTCCTCAGAACTGGGCAGCATTTACAGCACGCTGTGCGCAGCCCTTCACCTTTACTTTATGCGGCTTTGTACAGAAGCAGAAAGGAGTCGGTCTTTACCTGAAAGCTCTTGATCAACAGTTCGGGTACAGGAGGGGAGGTGGGTTATCCAAGGCGATTTGAAACTTTCTACAGCATTAAGCTGGTGCTTAATAATAATAATAATAATAATAATGATAATAAATTTCTAATAACTTCAAAAAATAAATTGAAACAGGGTCTCACTAAATTTCTAAATTGCCTAGGCGGGGCTCAACCCCTAGTTTGGGGTTGGGACTGGGAATGTAGCCTACTTAGATTAAGTGCTTACCTAGCATGTTTAAAACCCTTGGTTCAATCCCCAGCACTTGGAGGGTGTGGTATGTGGAGAATCAGATTATTTATTTTGAGGCAGGGTCTCACTGTGTAGCCCAGGATGGCCTCCAACTCCCAAGCAATCCTCCTGCCTCAGCCTCCCGAACACTGGGACTGACTACAGGTATGCACCACCATGCCCAGTATGAGTCAGATGATTTAAAGTAATTCCAGAATCTTTCCTTCATCTCATATTACACACAGCAGAAACTCCTGTTTCTATCTCTAAAATACCTGAACCCATCTAATTCTGTGCACTCTGCTATAAGCTTGCCCAAGTCATCATTTCTGTAAAAATTGCATTAGCTTTGAGCTGGGAATAGTCGAACATGCCTATTATCCCAGCACTCGGGAGACTGAGGCAGGAAGACTGCTTCGAGTTCAAGGCCAGCCTGGGCTACATAGCAAAACTGTGTCAAAAAACTGAAATGAATAAATACATTTTTTGAAAAAGTGCATTAACTTTGAAGATGTTCCCTTTCACCCTTCTTAGTCTCAAATCTAAATTCTACACAGCAGCCAGAATGGCTTTTTATTTGTTTTTGTTTTCTTTGTGGTACTGAGGATTGAACCCAGAGCCTCAAGCAAGTTAGACAAGTGCTTTACCAGTGAGCTGCATTTCCATTCTGAGAATGATTTTTTTTGTTTTGTTCCGATTTTTTAAGGCAACTTTCATTGTATAGCCCAGGGTGGCCTGGAACTCGTGATCCTCCTGCCTCAGCTTCCCAAGTGGTTAGATTATGTGCGTACATTACCATTCCTGGCTGAGAATGACATTGTTAATATGCCTGGTGGTGCACAGGCCTGTAATCCCAGTACTCCAGAAGATGAGGCAGGAGGATCGCTGTGAATTCAAGGTGAGCCTGAGCTGCCTGGTGAGACTGTCTCAGAAAACAAAACAAAAACCGGGGCTGGGGATTTAGCTCAGTGGTCAGAGTGTCTGCCTTGCAAACACAAGGCCCTGAGTTCGATCCCCAGCACCAACAAAACAAAACAAAAAAACCCCCCAAAACCAACGAATCATATTAAAACTACTTCTGTTTCAACATTCTTCCCTGAAGCCAGGAGTAACACATGCCTATAATTTCAGCACTTGAGAGGCTGAGGTGGGATTGTGAGTGAAGGGCACCCTGGACTACACAGTGAGGCCCTGTCCCAAAAAACAAAACAGTGGGGCTGGGGATTTAGCTCAGCGGTTAGAGTGCTTGCCTAGCAAGCGCAAGGGCCCGCGTTCGACCCCCGGGACCAAAAAAAAAAAAAAAACAAAACCAAAAAACCCCAAATCCTCTTCTCGGGGCTGGGAGTGTAGATCAGTGGTAAAGCTTGGTCATTATCATGCGCGAAGCCTGGGTTCAATGTCTAGCAGAAACAATTCTCTCTACAAACTCTCCTGCCCTTATGTTGCAAATCAAGTCAACTCCTCTACCTCCCTTCATAGGGCCATAATCTAGTCCCCGCCCTCCGTGACAATCACATTTTCAAACCATTCTTCACCTTGCCGGATACATTCCAACTAAACTAGTCTTTTTGTTTCTTGAATGCTCGGAATTCCTTCCCACCAGGACCTTCGCATATGCTTTCTTCTGCCTGAAAAGTTTTCACCTTCGCACTACTGGTCCTAACTCCTCAAATCTTGGCTTTACATCGCACCTCCCAAAAAATTCATTGACTACCCCCGGATAAACATGCTCTCTGGCCTGGTAGTAACCGTTCATGACTGCTTTAACAATGTCTTCTTTATTGTATCATTTTCCTATCGTCTAAATTACCAAAGAGAGGGGCTGGGGATTTAGCTCAGTGTTTAGAGTGTTTGCCTTGCAAGCACAAGCCCCTGAGTTCGATCCCCAGCACCAAAAAAGGAAAAAACTTACTAAAGGGAAAAAACACACCTGTTTCATAATAACTGTACACCCTGCGCCCAGAGCCTGACTTTCGCAGCCGGCGCTCAACATCTGGTCCACGAAACAAGAAGGGACCTCAAACCCATCAGAGCGCGGAGCATGGCAGGGCGTGGCCTCCTGGGGGCGGCGTCTCGGCGCCCGGACCAAGGCCGGAAGCCTGGGCGGGGCTTCCCGGAGTGGCGCTCACGCCCGGGGCGGGGCCAGCCAGACAGCAAAGTTGTGGTCACGGTTGGGGTTTATTTTCCCAGTCCCCTAACAGTTGCCTCCCCCAGAGCCCTGGCTCACCCGAAGGCACCTCTCCCCACCACTCGGATCCGCTCGTACTTCTCCATCTTAATTCTCAGAGATACGCTTCCGGAACCCCCGCGCGGCGCGTGCGCAGACAGATCCGCTCTGGAGTACGCCCCCTACGCCGGGAGACACTCGCTGGGCGGAGCTAGCGGGGTTGCGTAAATTCCAACTACCATAGCGTCTGTGTTTGCGGACTTACAGTGTCCACAGCACGGGCCCGAAGTCACCTTTCCCTCACAGTCCTGCCCCACGTGTGGTCCAGGAATAAGATAACGCCCGTTTCTTGGCGCACTCAGTACAGTGCTTTTCACACACGTGGCTCGGTCCTATTGGCTCTTGCAGAGCTTACTAGAAGCGAGCCCTACCTCGCCCGCAAGCGTTGTCCTCCGAAGGCCGAAAGGGGGTGACAAGCGAGGACCGACCTCCCGCTGCCCACGAGTAAGCTATTATTGGAGGATAAAGAGAATCCTCACTGGCACGCAAGCGAAAAACAAAACCAAGCTAAACTGAGAGCAGCGTTCTCGGTCTATGGAGCAGGGAAGAGGGGTAGTTTCGTGTTTGCCTAGGGAGGGACCGGGAAAACCCCGAGTTGTGCAAATTGATTCACCTAGGGAGGGTGTGACGCGGTCTCCAGGCTGCACGGAAGAGTGAGCATCGCGCTCGTCAGCGCGCTCAGCGCCCAGTCATCCCACACAGCACTGCACCTGGGGGATCAGCTCATCCCCTCGGGGAAGGTGGGAGTGGGCGCGGGCCACTATTGGAAAGCGTCTGGGAAAGGTGGAAAGCACGTTGTTTGGTTGAGATGGGTTTACTTCTGCCCAGAGGTTACGTTAGGTTAGGATTAGGGCTAGGGCTAGTCTGACCCGCTAGGATATCAGGGTCTCCACCAGAAGTGAATTTAATTCCAGCCTCTTCCTGGCGCCACTTGCTCCGTGGGAGTGCTATAAAAGCTCGGTATTAGGGAGGAGGATGTTCATTAGCAAAGGGTTAACATCCCTATTTCAGAGTGGGCGACGAGCTGCGTGTGGTGGCTCACGACAGTAATCCCAGCATTTGGGAGGTTGAGGCAAGAGGATCGTCGCGAGTTTGACGCCAGCCTGGGCTACATAGCAAGACTATCTCAAAAACAAAACAAAGATAAAAACGGGGCGAAAAATGTGAGGGAGGAAAGGGGGTGTTTCGTCTATTGCTTCCGTGCCCCTCAAAAGAATAACCAGCCCTACCCACGTGGGATGACCACTGGCCTGGCCCTCAGGGTCCCTGGCGGTCACTGGAGGTCATTGGCCCAGGCCAGAGTCAGTTGGCCTACAAGCTGCACGGTAAGCAAAGGGAACTGCTGGGGGAGGGGAGAGCTGCTCACCCAGTAAATCATGCATGCTCTCGCTTAGAAACTAATTGAGTCTTGGGTGACCCAGCAGCCCCACGAGGGTTAATGTGTAATCTTGGAGCGCTCAGGGGAGACAGCAAACACCCAGCAGACTTGGTCTCTGGGCCTCTGAGCCTCGAGTTTCTAGCAGCTTCTTCATGCACCACCTTTCCCCTCGCCCCTATTTTCCCCCCCTCTTCCACTTCTGTACATACACTCTCCCAACCTGCTCTCAGCGTCTCCTCCTACCCTAACCCTAACCCTAGGGAAGTGATGAAGAACCTTTTAGAGACGGAGTGCCCAAACTGCAACCCCAAACCCACTTGTTCACCGCAAAATAAATAATACAATGATTTGTGTTATTTACAAATAATACAATGATACAAACAGCTTTTTATTGAAAGGTAAAAGTTTGCATTTGACGTGCTTTTGCACAATTAATGTGATCTTTGCTGTTTTATGCATGCTCATAATTTGTCAAACCTTGACTGGGGCGACTTGGCTCAAGTGCCCACAGAGGGCTCTGCGTTCCGCTGCCCGCACTGGCCAAGGGTTTGCCTGATTTTCTCCAAAAAGCAATTGCCTTGCTCCTTTGGAGGTTGGGGACCCCACACCACAGTGAGGACAGGCTGACACCTAGTGGTCAGAAGCCGCACCTGCGCCAGGCCAGTGGCCTGGAGTAGAGTGTCACCCGAGCTGTCCAGGCAAATCCGGTCTTCCCCGCCCCAGCCTCCAGGGAGTCAGGACAGTAGGGCTGGGACCGTCTAAAGAAGGACTGTGACAGCCGCTTGGCCTCCGTAGCCCAAGAGCGAGCCGGGAGAGGTGATGGTGGGTGATTCAATAGCTCCTAAGCACCACTCGCGCGGGGAGAAGCAGGTAAACACGTCGGTCTCTATTCAGTGGAGGCACCGGGCCTGGGCAGAGCCACTGTCCGAGGCGGGGCTTTCGACCCCTCCCCAGGACCAGGGTTTCGTAGGGGATGCGGAGGCGTAATAGGTCCCGCCCACCTCCGCCCGAGAAAGGAGTTGAGGGTGGAGAGAGGGTTTTCGCCCAATCCGCCTAGGCAGGCGGGCGAGCGGGCGGCCCCGGAGAAAGTTGGGACGCGAGTTGTGGGGCCGCGCGAACGCTGGTGGCTGGGGACTCTTTCGGCCGTCGGGAGGCGCCCGCGAGGGATGTTTCCGCCGCGGCGCCCCCAGGACAGCCCCCTCCCGCCCGAAGTTGGAGGGATCCGGGCGGGGCTCGAGAGGCCCCGGGGGAAATGGGGCTCGCGCCCGCAGCGCGGCGGAGGCACCGGAGGGGCGGGGGCAGCGGGCGGGGCGGGGCGGGGGCGCGGGGGGCGGGCCAGGGAGGAGCGAAGGGGCCTAGAGGGCTCCGGAGAAGTGTGTGGGGCCGGCGGCCGGCGGGAGAGGCGCCCGGGTGCACTGGCCGGAGAGGGAACCCTGCTCGCAGAACAGCTGGACGAGGCGGCTTAGAGGGCGGACAGACAGACGGCAGGGAGGGCCAGCATGTTGCCCCTGCTGCACCCTGCCTGGCCGCTGCTCGTGGGCGCCACGCTGACCTTCCGGGCACTCAGGCGCGCGCTCTGTCGCCTGCCCCTGCCCGCACACGTGCGCACCGACCCCCTGCGTACCTGGCGCTGGCACAACCTGCTAGTCTCTTTCACCCACTCCATTGTGTCAGGGATATGGGCGCTGCTGTGGTAAGTGAGCGACTGGGGGCCTGAGGTGGCTGGGGGATCCCGTGCGGGTTCTGGGACGGGCTTGGCCGAGGCCGTGAATCTCACCTGATTCCCTGTTTGGAAAACTACCCAACCAGGGGCGGCCCAGGGAAACCCGAGGCCTCGGGGTTCGGCCAAGCCCCTCCTTGCTCCCTAGCCAGCCAATGGCGCTAGCCTAGACTGTCCTGGGACTGCCAGGGTACCGGCGGAGCTAAGGGCCTCCCTCCTTCCCTCCCAGTTTATGGCGGACCCCTGAGATGCTGGTGGAGATTGAGACTGCGTGGTCGCTTTCTGGCTATTTACTCGTTTGCTTCTCTGCAGGTAGGTCTCGCCTAGGAAGCCTGAGGTAAGCGGGCGTCCAGGGGGAGAGTGTTGAGTCCCTTTCAGGACCTCTTCCTTCCTTCCTCCACTAGGGTATTTCATCCATGACACGGTGGACATCGTGATTAGTCGTCAGGCCAGAGCTTCTTGGGAATACCTTGTTCACCATGTCTTGGTGAGTGAGAAAGCGCGTGATGTATGTGTATCCTTGCTGCTGGCAACCTACTCCCAGCCCTGTGTCTGAATGTGAGGGAAGGCCACCTTAACCCCAGCCTTGCATCCAACTTTTCCCAGCTGGGTGCTGGGAACCCACCATGCCCAGAACCTGTGGGCAGGGATCATAATCTAATCGTATGAATGAAAAAACCACCTTATCTACTTTATTAGTCCAGAATTTGGGGAGAACCTGGTGCAGTGGTGCATTCTTGTAATGGCAGGTACTTGGGAGGCTGAGGCGGGAGAGTCACAAATTCAGGGACAGTCTGGGTAACAGACCTGTTCTCAAAAGTTATCTCAGAGGTAGAGTGCCCCTGGGCTTGATCCCTGATACTACAAAATAAAGAAAAAAAGATCATCCAGCCCTCCTGTGGTAGGATACACTCTCCAACTCCCAGGAGCCTTAGCACCTGGATTCCCAGCTCTTGTTCTCATTTATTCTCTAGGCTATGGGGGCCTTCTTCTCAGGCATCTTTTGGAAGAGCTTTGTTGGTGGAGGTGTCCTAACACTACTGGTTGAAGTCAGCAACATCTTCCTTACCATGCGCATGATGATGAAAATCAACAATGCCCAGGATCTTCTCCTGTACCGGGTCAACAAGTATGTCAACTTGGTCATGTACTTTCTCTTCCGCCTGGCCCCTCAGGCCTACCTCACCAAGTTCTTCCTGCAGTACGCAGGCCAGAAGACCCTGGGCACCTTTCTGCTGGCCATCCTGCTCATGGTGGATGTGATGATTCTCATCTACTTTTCCCGCCTTCTCCGCTCTGACTTCTGCCCTGACCGTGTCCCCAGCAAGCAACACGAAGACAAGTTCTTGACTGAGTGAGAGGAACAGGTGGCAAGGACAGCAAACACAGCCAGAACAGAAACAGTCCCAGACATAAACTGGGTCTCTACCTTGAGCCCACACCCACACTATCGAAAACACTAATGAAAGCACTCCTCTGAAGTCTCCCAATCTTTTCTTGGGCAACAGGTGAGGGAAGCAGACAAACCGGTTCAACATGGTGTGCGGGTGACGTTAAGGGTCCAGCCCAAACCCAGCCAACCCACACTGACCTGAAATGGATGCTAATGACAGTTCTAAAAGGCCAGGGGTAAAGAAGGGGATCCTGTAAAAACTTGTTCTCTTATTCCTACAAGTCGTCCTGGGACAAATAACCCTCATTTGAGTAATAAATACTTCTGGTGGTGCCTACACTCTCACTACCAGGGTTATTAACGAGTATAATTGCACGATGAGCTCAGTGTTCCACCAGGGTTAAGTGTATCAGGAACCAGGAGTCTTCCTCAGAGCTGCAGACACAACTCAGAGATGGGGAGCTTACCCACCATGTGTGAGGCCCCACTGGCTGGATGTATACCACGGCATGGCCTTCCCCACCCCAATCAGAAATAGACATAAACACAAGAGGGATACATATGGTGGGAAAAAAATGTATATTTAGGGTTAGCCAGCTGGACTCAGTTTAGATGATCCCAATCTGAAAAACAAAAGGGAGCCTTGTTACTGGGGCTGAAATACAAAGATTAAGCTGGGCGTCACTGATTAAAAAGCAAAATGAAAGACTAGGTGGGCAGAGCTTGTTAAGGATCAGGGTGCAGTCAGTCAGTTATGAATAATCAGGAAAAGTCAGGCTTTGGTCGCTGATAGAGTCATCATTTGCACCCAGTGGGTGAGGTGTGATGTTAGGAATCTGTAGAAAAGGAAGCTTACTTTGTTAGCAACATCCAAAGCATCATAATCAGGTGCCAGTCGGACATACGCCTTCTTTTCTCCGTCAGGCCTGCATGGAGAGAAGAAAGCCTCAGCCCTCATTGCTCTCAACCCCTTTGGTCCCCTCCAGTCCTCTGGTGCATCAGCGGTTCCTTTGTTCATGTCATTCTTCTCCAAATAGTGAATTTTCCATCATCTGCACAGAGGAGCCACCAAACCAATTTCTTTTCATTGGAAACACAAGATACTTGAGACTAAACTCATGTAATGTAACATAATCTGTACTTTACTATAGTGCCTGCCTCTGCCCCAACTCCATCAGTGAAGTCCTAGAGGAAGTTTCCTAAATCTATACTTGATACAAAGGCCTGTAATTCCACATGGGAGCTTGAAGTTTTCTGGCTCTTGACTGGTTCCAGCCACTTCCCGTTGGGCCCCACTCACCTGATCAGGGTATTGACCTTGGCCACATCAATGTCATACAGCTTCTTCACAGCTTGTTTGATCTGGTGCTTGTTGGCCTTGACATCCACAATGAACACGAGTGTGTTGTTGTCCTCTATCTTCTTCATGGCTGACTCCGTGGTCAGGGGGAACTTAATGATGGCATAGTGGTCAAGCCTGGGGGGAGAACGTGGGGTCATCTGATCTGGGCCCAGCTTTTTTGGAGCCCAAGGCTGAGAGCACAGGTACATCAGACAATGGGTAGCAATCATTTCTGTCAGACTTTGGTCGCTAATTAGTGTCATCAGCTGCACCTCAAATCCTAAGAGTGTGAGGTTCCTCCTGGGAGGCAGAACCCTTGTGCATTTTCTTTAACCTGAAGGGGTCTCATCATTTAAAGAATCATCTTTGACTCAAACCGTTTCACTCACTGGAGTTTAATGTTGACAGTTCCCTAGGAAGGTGGGTCAAATGTATCTGTCCCCATCAGCTGCTAAAGAGGGGCTGTGATTAAGGGTGACCACTTCGTCTGAGTCAGGGTCCAGGTAGGCCTCAAACTCATAACTTTCCTGCCTCAGCCTCTAGAGTAGTGGGATTATAGGCTAACTTGAACACAACTTTCCTGCTGAACCTCAGAGAAGCGAGTACCTGTCCAGTCATATTACTTTCCTGTTCTGAAGCTAGGTCAAGTCCCAAACTCTTTATTACACCTAATTCTAGGTACACTGGAGGCATAAGGGAAGCATACTCTAATTCCTTTCTCTTAGCAAATACCTTTTACCCACCTACAACTTCTCTTAGAGACTACCTCAAAATAAACAGACTGGGGATGCTGCTCAGCAGATCACCTGTCTAGCATGTTCAAGGACCTTGGTTCAATATTCAGTGTGACCCACCCACACTGTTACCTTCAAGGACTGTTTTCCCCAATAGGTGCCACAAGCAAGGAACTAAACTTGGAATGTTAAGGAGCATCTCTGTGTGTGTATGTATGTATGTATAAAAAAAAAAATATATATGTATGTATATATGTTTTGGCTTTTTTTCTTTTTGGTTTTTTTGAGATAGGGTCTTACTATGTACCCCAGGATGGCCTCCAACACAGTGACCCTCCTGCCTCAGCCTCTCGAGATGCACACCACCACACCCTGCAAGGAGCAGCTCTTTAATCTTACTTTATACCGCCCTACCCCTCAAGCCAGGCAAGGTGGCACAAGCCTGTAATCCCAGCACTCGGGAGGCAAGAGGATGCCAAGAGTTTTAGGCCACCCTGGGCTACACAGTGAGTTTAAGGCCAGTCTGAACTACATAGTGCAACCCTGTCCCAAACCAAAAAACCCCCAACAGAAAATCTGAGACTGTAAGTTGACAATTTTTCTGCCAATATTTAAAAACTCTTGAATAGGGCAGAAAAATCTTACTCCTATTAGAGCAACACACTAGATATCGACGCGTTTTTGAGAAACATGCTCTAGAGCGGGTAACATCAATGAAGAACATCCAAACATCTTCAGATAGGTATAGGAGCAGTACTGACTTGTTTCTTCTGGGGGCGCTCTTCCGAGGGTATTTGGGCTGCCTCCGGAGCCGCAGCGTCTTGGGACGGCGGAAGGTGGGTGACGTGCGGATCTTCTTCTTTTTGTGACTATGGATGCCTTTCAGCACTGCCTTTTTGGCCTTCAAAGCTTTTGCTTTGGCTTCAGCTTTGGGAGGGGCAGGAGCTAGGAAAGAAAATGAAGGTGCGAGATTCAGAAACCAGGTGGTCACTTCCGATCTCAAGTCCTGTCCCAGGTGCCCCTGCCTACACGTGCATCAGTGGTTCCTTTGGAGACATCACAAATCTCAGAAGATTAATTTTTTTTTCCATCATATGCACGATGTGGGAAACTAAGCAATCTGGAGTAACTTCAAGGATATAACTAAGAAAAAACGTAGCACTCGCTAAGGGAGGGGTATACAAGACAGTTTAACACACACAAAAAGGAAAATGAGTAATGCTGAGACCACTTATGTCCTTACGGATCTGGAGACATGGACGCCGGTCTGTGGATATTATTAGTTCCCTAGAATCAACTGCGTGGCTCTCCCTGCCGGATTGCCTCTCCAACCCCTTCACGGAAGCCTAGCCCATGCGGCTTGCTTACGCGGCCCACATTCGACACGGTGCGGCCCAAGCGCGGAGAAGAACTTTAGAAATTTCTCCAGGGCTCGGTCCGGCCACTGCCCTACGAATGTGCTCACTCTCCCGGCATCCCAGGCAAACCCATTGTGGCACCCTAGCCCCAGCACACACCTTCCTTCTTCGCCTTTGGCGCCATCTTGGTAAAAAGGGTCTCCGAACCTCGTTCCCATGGGCTTATAGAGCGAAAGCGCACCAAAGACTCGCGATGCTTTTTACTGAGCTCTGATTGGATAATCTTTAGCGTGATGCCCGCTGGGAACTGTAGTTAAATTTTATTTCTTCGCGAGAATAAATAAGCATGCACCACCCCTCCACGCCTATGGCCTCAAAGATTCCTGGGAGTTGTAGTTTTTGGTTGGCTTAGAGACTAGTTTTTTGTTGTTGTTGTTGTTGCTGATTTTTTTTCCCTAGTTTTTTTTCGAGACAGGGTCTCGCTATGTCGTTCAAAATGGCCTTGAGCTCGTGGCAATCCTCTTGACTCTCCCTCGCGAGTGCTGAGATTACAGGCGCGCGCCACCCTGCCCGACTGTTTCGGTTTTTTGAGACAAAGTCTCACCAAGTAGTTCAAATTAACCTTAAAAAAAAAAAAAGGACCTTGAACTCACTAAGAGTTGAGACTGGCCTCGAATTCGCGGTGATCCTCCTGCCTCAGCCTCCCAAGTGCTGGGATTACAGGTGTGCATCACTACACTACTCGAGAGTTGTAGTTTTTTAAAAGATACATGTTAAAAATAAATAAATAAAATAAAAAATACATGTTATTTGTCTAGATCTATGAACGGTGTAGCCGGCTGCCTCTTTGAATCTGGTCCCAGGCTCTTCCCATTTTGAACAACTTCCAGTCTCAGGGAAGAAATTTCAAGTTATTGAAGGAAAT
>PVJO010003522.1:22887-44543 GCA_004026905.1 Hystrix cristata
GCCCTCTTTTTTTTTTTTTTTTTTGGTGTCAGGGATCATCAAACTCAGGATCTTGAGCTTCCTAGGCAAACACTTTAACCACTGGGCTAAATCCCCAGCCCCTACTTAGCCCTTTAGAAAATTTTTATTTTGCGACAGGATCTTGCTAAATTGCCCAGGCTGGTCTCAAACTTTTGATCCTCCTGTACCAGCCTTCCGAGGAGTGGGGATTATAGGACATGCCACCGTGCCCAGTAGTTCTACATTCCAAACACCCATGCAAAGATTTCTCCAGGAGGCACTAGTTCTTCCTACGAATGATTTTTCTCGATGCCCTTCCCCTGTCCCAGTCATCTTTACATCTTTAAACTCAGCTCCTGGCACAGAGCAGATTTCATGATGCTCAGGTTAACTGCTCTTCAGGTCTGTATCTACTTCACCCCACACTTACACACAATGCGCGTCCTCTCTGTCCCTCTGCTCCTGGAGCCAGATGTCACCCTTGATGTGAAACTGGCTGCTCTTCTACTCTGCAGAACTTTGCAAAAAGGAAAAAATGTTCTGGTTATATGGGGGGGGCGGTTAATTGCGGACAGAAAAACGAATGCCTATATCAGAGAGTCCTCGTGTCCTCATGTCCCAGGGTGGTGCACACCCCAAAGGGCAGGGTTCCCCGGCCCACTCAACCCTTCTTCATTTTGCATGGAGACAGCAGCTTGGTAGTCAGCTCTCCCACCCCTTGAACTATACAGCAGCTTGGAAGGAAAAGACACCAGACATCGGATGTCTACTCGATAGGCGCCTCGCTCTGATCCCTGCACCCCTTTACACTCCTCTGCCCCCCACCTTCCAGGGCAGAAGGGCGAGCAGGGGCAGACTATGAGTCACGTCCCGGGCCTGGAGTGGAGGAGGGAAGCGCCGCCTCTCCTAGGGCCCCTTCTCTCCCCCCACCCCACCCCCGGCCCTCCCCTCGGGTTCCTGCCTCCCAGATGCTGCGCAGCAATCACTGAATCTCCATCACCAATTCGGCTGGGTAAGGGTCCCCTGGAAGGCGCAGCCCGGTACCCAGGATGCAGGGCAGAGCCTCCCAGGGGATCCAGATCCGGAGAGGCTCCAGCCTGAGTGGGGGCGACCGGGGTGTGGCGCGAAGCGTCTGGCGAGGGAGCTGGAGCCAGGGCAGCGCAGTAGGGTTGGAGAGGAGAGAAGGGGGAGGCGAAGGCGGGCAGCGAGGCCTGGCGCGGCCGGGAGAGGGGCAGGGGGCGGCCCTTCTCCAGGAATTTCCGGGGATCATGTTACAGCGTTGGCGGAGCGGGTGCCGAGTGGGACTCCAGGCCCTGCGGCCGGACCGGGCCCCTCGCCCTCTCCTCCAGCGGCCCGGGCCGGGCTGCGCGTCCCCTGCCCATACTGACCCCGCGCGACGGGGCCGCGCCGCGACCCGGGGCCACTGTTATGGTGGGGCCGCCCCAGCCGCGAGCTGTCGTCGGGTCAGCGCGGCCCCGGGTGATCGTGGGTGCTCTGCGACCCCGCGTCATTGTAGGGTCCGCGCGGGCCCGGGCTGCCCCAGACGGGACTCCCCGCCCCCGCGTTGCGGCCGAGGGGTCTCCCCGCCCCCGAGTCGTCTTCGGGACGCCCCGGGCCCGCGTGGTCGTGGGGTCGCCCCGGCCCCGCGTGATCGTCTCGTCCCCGTGGCCCGCGGTGGCCGTTGTGTCTCCCAGGCCACGGGCTCCTGCAGACTCCCCGTGGCCCCGAGTGATCGTCGGGACCCCTCGGGCGCGCGTGATTGTGGGGTCTCCTCGGACCCGGGAGGCGGGGGCGGACCCGGCCTCGGCGCCGTGTCGGGGCGCCCCGCAAGGCCGCAGACGAGATGAACCTCTTGGCGCCGGTGCGGAGGGACCGCATCCTGGCGGAGCTGCCCCAGGTAGGCGCCAGGGCCACGTCGGGTTTCTGGCTGCAGCCGGGCGTGGGCGAGGAGAAGGCGGCACCAAACCCGTTAGAGGAACGCGCCCGGCCCTGCTGCCCGCGGGCGAGGCCTCGGCTTGTGGGTGGTCCACCCTCCACCCCACCCGTGTTTCTTGGCTGCGGAACAAGGGACTGGAGTGACTGAGCCCCTTCTTCTCGATCCCTCAGTTCCTGAGGAAGGAGGCCGCTTTGCACGTGCACAAAGACTTCCACCCCCGCGTCACTTGCGCCTGCCAGGAGCACCGGACAGGCACCGTGGGGTGAGTTAGGAACATCTATAAGGAAGACAGGAAGACCAAGGGAACGCTGAAGCCATAGTAAGGGTTCAGCCCCTGCCAGTTACATGGTGATGTCCCCGGTCTAAGCCTCTGGGTTCTCCTCTTCCCTTCCAACAAGGTTGTTAGTCCTTGCAGAGTTGGGTAGAAAGTGTCCAGTAAGGGGCGATGTGGACACTTACCATCCTTGAGCCCCAAGGCAGACGCTCTCTGTTTCCAGGGATAAGTTGCACTGTAGGTTAAAAGAAGTAGGGGCTGGGGATTTAGCTCGGTGGTAGAGTGCTTCTAAGCGCAAGGCCCTGAGTTCGTTGGATCCCCCGCACCCCCCCCAAAAAAGTAATACTAGTAACAGTTGTTGTTAATTGAGCACTCCCCCGCATGGTGGTGCAGGCCTGTATCCCAGCACTCGGAGAGGTTGAGGCAGGAGGATTGCTGCAAGTTTGAGGTCGGCCTGGTCTACAGAGTGAGTTCAAAGCTAGCCTGAACTACACAGTGAGACCCTGTGTCAAAAACAAACAAAAAAGATCGTTAAATTGAGCATTTACTGTGTGTCAGGCTGTGTGTTGGCTGATACTAATGTCTTTTATTAAATGAAAAACATCACTGAAGATGCATCCTGATTTCAGAAATGTTAAAATAGGGAGGGGCATTGTTTTAGAATATAGGATATTTATCTCATTTTAGTTTTTTGGTTTTGTTTTGATGCTGGAAATCGAACTCAGGGCCTTGCAAGGCAAGCACTCTAACCACTGAGCTAAATCCCTAGCCCCCTTGTCTCATTTTTAACCTTCACAACAACTCAAGGAATTATGTACTAAGTCTCCACTTAACAGGTGTTGAAACTGAGCCTCAGAGAAGTAAAGTACCTTGTCCATGATCACACAGCTAATCAGAGCCAGGACTATATCCCAGTGTAGAGAGTGTAGCTACCATGTGCACAGCCTTGGGTTCTGTCTTGAGCAGGGCAAAAAATTAAACAATTTCCGAGAGTGAAAGCTGGTGTTCACTTCCCTGTCCACTCTTCTGTCCAGCAGATTTAAGATCTCCAAGGTCATTGTTGTGGGGGACCTGTCGGTGGGGAAGACATGCCTCATCAATAGGTAGGGGGCTGCTGAGGTTGGCTGGACTGGGTCAGGCAGGGTGGGCCCACACCTGGCCATGTGGACTGAGCTACAGCTCAGAGCACCTGGTGCTGCCTCAGGTTCTGCAAAGATACCTTCGATAAGAATTACAAGGCCACCATTGGAGTGGACTTCGAGATGGAACGATTTGAGGTGTTGGGAGTCCCCTTCAGTCTCCAGCTGTGAGTACTTTCCCACATCCCTCCCAGCTGTCTTTCCCCCAGCGCCTATACTCCCACCCCAGCACCACTCCCCACTGCCTGGGCCCTGCCGTCCTTCCTCCTAGTTGGGACACCGCTGGACAGGAGAGGTTTAAATGCATCGCATCAACCTACTACCGAGGAGCTCAAGGTAAGGTCCAGCCCAGGTGGGGCAGAGGGCCTGAGAGAGTGTGCCTGGCCCCCACTCGTGCACTGCGGTGACTGGGGAAATGAGCCAGTGGTGTGTTCCCTGCCAGCCTGGGACTGTTTCTGGTACTTTTCCAGCGATCATCATTGTCTTTAACCTAAATGATGTGGCGTCTCTGGAACATACCAAGTACGTGAGGGTGCTATAACATAGGGGGAGGACCGGGAAAGGAGGGTTCTGAAAAGAGCAGGGCAAAAAAAAAAAAAAAAAAAGAGCAAGGCTTAGGGAAAAATGCATGTAAGGGTACTGGGGACGTAGCTCAGTGAGAGGGTACTTGCTTAGCATGCACAAGGCCCTGGGCTCCATCCCCAGGACTGCAAACAGTCAGAAAGAACACATCTACGACCAGGGTGGGTGGTTGGGCCTGGGAATGTGGGCCCTGAGGGGGTGTGTGGACCTGTCAGGCTCCCTCCTTCCTCATGCCTGTCCGTCATCCGGCCAGGCAGTGGCTTGCCGATGCTCTCAAGGAGAATGACCCTTCCAGTGTGCTTCTCTTCCTCGTGGGTTCCAAGAAGGACCTGAGCGTGAGTGAACATGTATCAGTGGGGGGACCTTCCAGTTTAGGGAGGGGACCCCCATCTGACTCACACCTTCCTGCAGACACCTGCTCAGTATGCACTCATGGAGAAAGATGCTCTGAAGGTGGCCCAAGACATCAAGGCTGAGTACTGGGCAGTCTCATCTCTCACTGGTGAGTGTCAGGCTTCTGGACCCCTGCCTGTCTCCTTTCATTCTACACTTGTGGCTGTGCCACATGCACCAGACCAGGTGCTGCCCGACACCTCTCTGCTTCCCACATCAGGTGAAAATGTCCGGGAATTCTTTTTCCGTGTGGCAGCACTAACTTTTGAGGCCAACGTGCTGGCTGAACTGGAGAAATCAGGGGCCCGGCGCATTGGGGATGTTGTCCGTGAGTGGTTGCCTGGTTGGTTGAGGGTGGCAAAGAGCAAGGGGAGCCTCCAGCCCCTCCTTCACAGACTTCCCACCTTTTTGCAGGCATCAACAGTGATGACAGCAACCTCTACCTGACTGCCAGCAAGAAGAAGCCCACCTGCTGTCCCTGAGGACTGAGGAGACTCTCCAGAGACTGTGGTCCCTGGACACTGTGCCTTCCTAACCTCCTCAGAGCTTGGCCTCAGCCTCTGGAAATTTGCACTGATTTTTTTCAAGACCAAAGAGTTGCCCTTGGTGGCAGCACCCCCAGAGAGGTAGTTGGGACCATGCTAATCACTTCGTGCCCCCAGGCATCATGCCAAAGACTGAATGCTCTCCCACCCTCTGGGGGCTCTCCAGGGAGCCCAGCAGTGCCAGGGGAACAGTGTCCCTGCTGCTTTTGCTCAGCCTTTGCCTACAGGATGTGCCTTATGCATTAAAATCTTTGTTAGCACTTTGTGGGTGGACACCTTTGCTGGGAGTGAAGGATTTGTAGTAAGGGCTGTTAAGGTTGTTTGGGACCAGAGCAAGTCCCCTGTGGGGATTTTGATCACCCCTGGCCCCTGGGCAGGGCTCAGGCAAGTTGGGAGGTCGGAGAAGTTTAGGGGACTAACTAGAGCTAAATAGCTGGCTTTGAGCACCTTCTTTGTCCTGTCCTCTCAAATACCTCCTAGTTGATATTTATACCCAAATTTCCACCATTGCAGTTGTTTTTGTTTTGCTTTGTTTGTTTGTTTGTTTTGAGACAAGGTCTTGCTATACAGTTCAAATTGGCCTTGAACTCACTATGTAGCTCAGGCTGGCCTCAAATTTGTGGCAATCCTCCTGCCTTAGCCTCCTAAGTGCTGGGATTACAGGGGTGTGCCATCACACCTGCCTCAGACCTACTGTATTTTTAAATCCTTGTTATCCACACCCACTAGTGATGAGAATGCAGGCAAATCAGTTGTCCTCTGTGCCTTAATGTCCTCATCTGTAAAATGAGGTTAATAATACCGGGGTTGTAGGTCTCCTAACGGGGGCTGTTGGGGGGTCAATAATACTGGATTCATGAGGTTGTGTGACTGAAAAAAGGGGGGTGGAGAATATATTGCTCAGTGGTAGAACATTGCTTAGCGTATTCAAGGCCGTGGGAAAATTATTCAGCAGTGCAAACAAAAGAAGAAAATTTCAGCTGGGCGTGGTGGAACATGCCTGTAATCCCAGCATTCGGGAGGCTAAAGCAGGAGGATCACAAGTTTGAGCCCAGCCTGTGCAGCTTCGTGATTTAGTGAGACCCTGTTTCAAAATAAATAATTAAAAGGGCTGGAGATGTAGTGAAGACCCTAGGTTGAACACCTAGTAGCACAAATAAATAAAGTAATATCACACATAGGAAGAACTCCCCAAACTTTATTATAGCACTGTTCAGGGAAGGCCAGGTGTTGTGCAGCCTCCCTCTGCTTCTCTCCTTGCTGGACCCAGATTCTAGAGCTACAGTGGGAGGAGGATCTGGGCAGTGGCCCTACTCAATCAGGAGTTTGTTCTGGAGGAGAGATGGGTGGGATCAGGCATAGCAACAGCAAGTGGGTGACTGGGAAAAAACAAGGTATAAACATCCTTGGGCTGGGGTGTGAATCCGATAGAACTCTTGTGTAGCATTCTTTTTTTTTTTCTTCTTCTTCTTTCTTTTTGTTGCCTAGCACTCTTGAGGCCTTGGGCTCAAGCACTGGAAAATAAAAACTAAACAAACAAAAAGCCCTTCATCCTCTTTCTCTGTCTGCCCTTTGAGACATCTTGGCTTTGGAAGCTGAGGAGAAAGAATTGAGAGGTGTGGTGTATGGAATGTTGGTGAGGCTGCTCTGACTTTTTCTCACTGTCCTTCCTGTAATTTTTTCCATCTCTGCCCTCATAGCACTGGGCTTCTCAACCTTGCTTTGCCCAACTTTGCTTTGCACAGAGGCGGTTAACATGTGAAATGTGCACCACATTACTGGTGTGCTTGTGCGGCATGAGCCATGGGGAATTCTGTGGTTTGTGTTTTGGTTTTCGAGACAGGTCTTACTATGCAGTTCAGGCTGGCCTTGATCTCACTGCATATCCCAGGCCACCAGCTTGGAGCTCGTGGTAATTCTCCTGTCTCGGCCTCTCAAATGCTGGGATTTAGGCATGTGCCACCACACTCGGTTGCAGTTCCTTGTTCCTTGGTTCTGTAGGTTTGTGGGATGTGCCCATTGTATAAGGGCTGTCTGTGGTGAGCAGATTTTCTGTGAACTGTGTGATACAACCAGAAAAGTGTATGTGAGGGGTGTGTTATTGGGATGTAGTTACTATGTAGGTTTGGGGGTTTTTTTGGTGCTGGGGATTGAACTCAGGGCCTTGAGTTTGCTAGGCAAGCGCTGTACCACCGAGCTAAATCCCCAAACCCTGGGATGAAGTTACTACAAATGCAGCCATCCCTGCTCTCCGGACAGAAGAAGCCAACGGAGAAACCAACAGACTATTGGGCAGTACGGTCTCCAGGACCCGATGCTCCAGGGACCTGGGAGGGAACGCTCAGGGGTGGCGCTGGGTGGCAATGGGCGGCTCGAGGACATCGCGTCCTCGTGGCAGAGTTCAGCCGCCGGCTCCCGCCAGAGCCTGAGCACCCCGAGAGAAGCCAGGAAGCGGGTGGTGCCACGCGGTCCGCGGAGGCTTTGCTTACCCGGCCGGCAGGGCTGGACTCCGGCTGAGGCTGGGTTCCGACAGCTCCGAGGGGGGAGGCCGCGAGACGCGAGGTTCGGAGAAGGCCGGGGCGGGGCCGAGCCGGCTACGGCGGGGGGCGGGGCTGAGGCTCGGGGCTCGGCCTCGGAGCCGGGTCTGGCGCGGAACGAGGGATGGGACTGAGGGCTGGGCCTGTAAGGTGAGGGCCCGAGCTGGGCGGGGGGGCTGGCGGTAAAGGTGTGGCCGAGAGGGACCCGAGGGGAGCTGGAGGCCCCGGATAAAGAACGCGGCTGACGCTCAGACCCCGATCCGGGAGACCGCGCCGCCTGGGGCGGGGAGGGGAGGCGGGCGGCGGATTGGGCAAGTATGAGGCTGAGTTAGGGGCTGGTGTGGGGCGCCGCCGAGACCGGAGCTCCGAGCTGAGGTTCGGGGTTGGACTCTGAGAGGAAGAGTCCTGTGGAAGAAGTGGACTGAGAACGATGTGGGTCAGGACTACAGTAACGATTGCAAGATGGACCGAGGAAAACAATGGGCGCGAGGCCGGCACCTGGGACGAGAGCGAGAGCTGCGGTGAGGAGGGGCGGGGCGGGGCTGGGGCCGGTTCCAGCCCGCCCGGGGGCGGTGCAGCACGGAGGCGGGTCCTGACGAAGGAGGCGGGGCCAAGCGCTGCCCTGGGGAGGGCTCGCGTGAGCCGTGGGCCAATGATTGAGGAGGGGTCCTGAGGCCCTGAAGGGCTTCCTCAGTGTGGAGCGGTCGGCTGGAGCCGGAGCTGCGGCTCAGATTTGCAGGCCTTGCTCTGTGCGAAGCTGCGGGCTCAGGCCGCCGGTCTTGGGTCACCGGGCTTGGCTGAAGCCCATGGCCTTTTGCCGCCCAGGGGCCGGGGCTGCGGGCGGGCAGTTCCATTGACCTCCAGGACGGAAAGACTTCTGGGGGTTCCAAGCGTGACATCACAATCGTGTCCGGCTGCGGGGGGGACCTGGAGGCATTTCCAAGGAGACGAGGGTGCACCCCCTCCCTTATACCCTCCTATTCCCTCCATCCTTTCCTAGTTTTCCCCCTTCCTCCCTTCCTCTCCTCTTCCCCCAGTCCTTCCCGCTTTGCAGCTCTGGTGCCTGACCCCTGTGCCTCCAGGGCTGGGGAGCTCCTCGGCCCGCCTACGGGGAGGACTCTGTACTGATGAGCATCACCTGTGAGTTTTGAGTTACGCTTCTGCCTTGGGCTTACTGCTGCACCAAGGAAGGGACCACGAGCTGTGTCCTCTTTCGCGATATTACCCCTCACGCATTCCTTAAGAGGGCCCTTGTGTCACCGCTGTTGCAGTCCGAGCGCTCCTTTGTTCTCCCTGGCACTAAAGGGCGGATTGTTTTTCTCTGATCCGAGGAGAGTTACTTAGTCCCTCTTTCCCTCCACCTTCTTCCCTCCCCCCGACAAATAGCTGATGGCTGTCAGGGTCTGTTGGAGTGAGCCAGTGGAAAATCGCCTTCATGATGACTCTGAGTGAGCAGGACCAGTGGAATAAGAGCAGAATTTCAGTCCAGACTCGGACTCGGGGACTCATGGCCTGAGTGTCCAGGCAGGATAAAGGAGGGTATGGGGTTAGGACTAAGAGGGTGAGGAATTAGTGTTGGAGTTGGAAAGTTGGTGTCGCAGGAGATGACAGCTGGAAGGGTAAATTTCGGATAGGGAGCTGAATGTGGTTTTAAGATTTGGCTGTGGCACTCATGACAGAGTGGCCTTTTATAGTTATGTGTATCTCTCCAGCCGACAACAGTAAATAGGGCTGAAAGTATACAGGCTGTGAAGCCAACAAGACCTGGATTTGAATTCTACTTCTGCGGTCAACCTATCTTTGAGCAAATTACTTACCTTCTCTGAGTCTGTGTCCCCATCCGTAGAATTGGGGGAGAGTGCCAGGGTTTGAACTCAGGGTCTTGCACTTGCTAGGCAAGCGCTCTACCACTGAGCTAAATCTCCAACCCCCCATCCATAGAATTTAAAGACATATTTTAGAAGTCCAACACTATACCTGGCAGTGTGAAGGCGTACATCCTGGGTCAGTTATCTTTACCTCAGTGGTAGAATACTTGCCTGACATGGATGAGGCCCTGGGTTCAATCCACAGCAACACCCCCTGACCAATGCCCTGAGGTTTGAACCTTGGACAGAATCTCTTGATACTTCTTTGTGGGTCCGATAGAGGTTTAGTCAGTTCTGTTCATGTATTCATTCAGTTAACTGGCATTTACTGAGCACTTCCATGGCTCTGTGGATATGAGGCAGATGAAATGATGTGTTTTTCTCTCATGGAAGTATAAATACATGAATGTCACAAGTTCCAGGTACTATGACAGCAGGTGAAAAGGGTACAAGATACCTATCTTTTTTTGTTTGTTTTAAGTCAGGGTCTCAATATGTAGTTCAGGCTGGCCTCAAACTTACTATGTAGCCCAAGCTGGCCTCAAACTCACAGCAATCCTCCTGCCTCAGCCTCCCAAGTGCTAGGATTACAGGGGTGCACCACCACGCCTAGTTTGACGCATATGATCTTTTCTACTTAGATAGCATTATTGTCTCCAAGATATATCTTGGAAGTGACAGGAAGGAAGGAATGGAAGAATGAGGGGTGGGAGGAGGGATGGATGTAAGGTCGGAGGAATTGACAGCTGAGGAAGGAACCGGGGTCTGGTTCCTGGGGAGCCTGTTATGTCATGATAAGGAGTCTGAACTTCATCATGAAGGCAGTGGAATGCTATTAAAAAGGAGGCATGTGGTAGGCAAATTGGCATTCTAGAAAACTCAGCCTGGCTGTATTGTGAGGACTGAATGAGGGTGGTGAGACTGGAAGTAGGCAGGTCATGCGGTAGGTTGCTGCAGCTAAGTCAAAGATGACAAAGCTCTGACCCAAGACAGAGACTGAGGTCAGGGACAAGCCTTGGTTATGAGGTTGGTGTGGAAGTGAGGCATAGGGTGATTCCTAGCCAAGGTGTCTGTTGCTGTCTGAAAAGGGTAGAAGAGGAGGTTCAAGGGAGGGGTAGTAAGATTGGTATGGGACATTCTGACTTTAAGGTATCTGGGGAATATCCAAGAGGCTTGCATAGCAGGAAAGTAGCTCAGTGGTAGGGTGCTTGCCTAGCATGTGCGAGGCCCTGGGTTTGACCCCTAGCACTGCAAATAAATAACCTGCGTGAGGTGGTATGCACCTGTAATCCCAGCACTCTGGGAGTTTGAGGCAGGAGGATCGACCTTCCAGTTTAGCTCAAGCAATTTAGCAATTTAGCAAGAACTTGTCTCAGAATAAAATATTTTAAAAAGGGCTGGGAACATAGCTCAGTGTGAAGGCCCTGCATTCAATCCCCAGTATTGCAAAACTAAATAAATAAATATTTTTTAAAAATGAAATAAAAAAAAGAAATAAAAAGTTAGGAAAACAGGCTAAAGTAGAGACCCAGGTGTATGTCATTTTGTTGGTGGATGTGGAGATCACAAGCATGGATGATATTATCCAGCACAAGCTTGTAGAGTCCAGACTATTCAGGGGATAGTCGGAGACAGTCCTGGTAATCACCAGCTAGGGGTACAGCAGAGGAAGAGGACACCGCATGCGAGGCAGGAAAGAACTAAAAAGCTAGTTGGAGAAGGAAGAGAAAGATGAGAGAGGTCCATCATGGAAGCCCAATGAACAGATTACAGAAAAGATTGATTATTTAGCAGGGTCAGGTAAGATGTGAGGGAAAGACCAGTAGGCTTGGCTCCTGGGAAATTGCCTAAGCTATTCTGATAAAGAGGCAGACGGCCATAGTGGTGCAGGTGGCTTGCTAAAAGGGGTGGAGTCTTTGACTTTACTAAAAGTAGGGCCCGAGGGCTGGGAATTTAGCTCAGCGGTTACAGTGCTTGCCTAGCAAGCACGAGGCTCTGAGTTCGATCCCCAGCTCCAAAAAAAAAAAAAAAAAGAAAACCAAACGTAGGGCCTGGGCCTCCTGCACTGGTGGATACTAGAGCTGTGCAATAGCTCTATTCAGTGAATGAGTTTAAAAATTTGGATTGAAGCCAGGCATGGTGACACATGCCTACTGTAATCCCAGCCGTAGGAGGCTGAGGCAAATTGCCGCGAGTTTGGGGCCATCTTGGGCTCCACAGTAAGTTCGAGGCCAGCCTGAACTACATTGTGTCTCAGACTCTCTCAGAAAGTCAAAACAAAACTCTTGTATTGAAAAGGATAAGGAGAATATGTAGTAGCAGGAGAAAGAGCATTGATAGAATGTTTTATTTAAGAGGCTGAGGCAAGCCTGGACTACATAGTGAGACCCTGTGTCAAGAAACAAAACTTTGTTTAAAAAAACCAGGTATCGTGGTCCATGACTATTATCCCAGCTATTTGAGATGTTGGATCAGGAGGATCACAAATTCAAGGACAGCCTTGGCAATTCAGCAAGACTGTCTCAAAAAATAAGCTGGGTGTTGTAGTGTACCCTATAATCCCAGCATTTGAAAAGTTGAGGCAGGAGGATTGCCAGGAGTTCAAGGCCAGCCTGGGGTTACATGGTGAGTTCAAGGCCAGCCTGAACTACATATCAAGACCCTGTCTCAAAAACAAAATATAAACAAACAAATATAAATAAAGGGCTGGGGATGTAGCTCAGTGTAGAATTCTGTTTTTTAAAAAATGAGATCCTGAGCTGGGGATTTAGCTCAGTGGTTAGAGTGCTCGCCTCGCAAGCACAAGTTCCCGAGGTCAATCCCCAGTACCAAAAAAAAAAAAAAAAAAAAAATGAGATCCTGTCTGTAAATAGAGGGTGACATAGATGTTTTGGGTAGGATGTTGGAAGGACATCTTATCCCCAAGCTGGAGTTGATGTGGGTGGTGAAATTATCTGCCAAGAGGAATAGCAGTATAGGAGTCCCCACAAGATACTTGGAATCACTTATCTACTTAATACATTTTGGTTTTGGTTTTTTTTTTTGGTGCCAGGGATTGAACCCGGCCTTGCGCTTGCTAGGCAAGCACTCTAACCACTGAGCTAAATTCCCAACCCTGACTTAATACATTTTGCGTACTTACTCTGTTGTGGAAAACCAGAGGAGCTGACCAGGACCTGGAGAAGGATGACCAAGTGCCACTGAAGGCTGCTGCTGACCCCAAGTGATCAGTATTTTTTTTTTTTAGACAGGGTCTCATTATGTAGTTTGGGGTGGCTTTGAACTCACTATGTAGCCCAGGCTGGTTTTGAACTCTCAGGGGTCCTCTTGCATCACCCGCCCAGGTGCTGGGATTACAGGCGTGGGCCACCACACCTGACAGCTTCCCTTTCTCAAGCAAGGCTTCAGTCCTCAAAGGACAAACCTATGCCTATGGCTGGGGTGCGGCTTAGTGATAGGGCTCTTGCCTTGCTTGTGTGAGGTCCTGGATTCAATCCCCAGTGCATCAGAAAGTAGGTCTGCCCATGCACACCCTCTGACCAGGCTCTACACTCCTGGGACAAGTCCTAGAGCTGTCTTTCCTTGCCTCGATCCCAGCTCACCCCTAATCATTACCCCAGCTCCAATGGTGCTCCTCCGAGAAGTCTTCCATAATCCCTGACCCCATTTCCTATCTTGCCAGGTGGCCCTTGTTCTGTGTTTCCCCTCTACCTATGCCACACTACTATTATGAACCTCCTCTGCATCCCTCTACGCATCTCCTCCCTCAGCTCCTTGACAGCAGGGACTGTTTGTTTATTTATTTATTTGAGACAGAGTTCTGCTATGTAGTTCAGTTCAGGCTAGCCTTGAACTCACTATGTAGCCCAAGCTGGCTTCAAACTTGCAGCAGTCCTCCTGCCTCAGCCTCCTGAGTGCTGGGATTGCAGGTGTGCATCTCTATGATGCAGCTGGGCCTAGACCATCTCAAGAAATGTTTGGTGAATGGGTGGCATGGGGAGGAGAGAGCTGCTGTTGCCTTCTCTGAAGGTGGGTCCAGATCTCTGGCCTCAGGGGTCCGCACCACCCCTCACTTGGGAAGGCTTGACACCCTTGTGGGAAGGATGTGTTTGGTCCTGAGGCAGGAAGGGAGGGAGGTGTTTCGTCCTGACGGGGTTGTCCAGCTGCCCCATTCTTACCCTGTTCCCCACAGAGGCATGAGAGGTTCTTGTCCTTAAGCCTGATCACATCACCCGTTTCCTTTTTTTTTTTTTGTGCTGGGGATTGAACTCAGGGCCTTGTACTTGCCAGGCAAGACCTACCCATTTCCTTTGTAGAGCTTTTTTCTTTAAGTGGGGGAGGGTTGAGATAGGGTCTTGCTATGTAGTTCAGGCTGGCCTCAAACTCTATGTAGCCCAAACTGGCCTGGAACTCTCTGTGATCCTCCTGCTTCAGCCTTCCCAGTGCTGGGATTACAGGTATGAGCCACTATGCCCAGCTCCTTTGTAGAGCTCTTCATCGTACACAAATACCTTTGACATGTGTGAACTGAGTCCTCCTCAAAATCCTGCAAACTGGGTATTACTACTGTCCATTTTGTGGATAAGGAAACAAAGACTCAGAGAAGTAAAGTAATTTGCCCTGGGTCACTTAGCTAGTGAGTGAGCCAAGACTGAACTTGGGCCTTTTGGACTCCCAGGTACAGGGCATGTGCCGCTGTGCTGCCTTGGCCCTGTTCAGCAGTGCTGGGGAAAATTGAGGTAGGGATCATAGTCCAAGGTCCTGCCAACATGCCTCCCCATTCCCCCACCCTGGGACAGAGAAAGGCTACAGAAGAAAGGAAAGGTCACCAAGTGAGTCGGGGCTAGGGTATGGTAGGGACCCAGGAACCTCACATAGGCTTTCAGGGGAAAGCCTGAGGCCATACTTCTGTCTCATCTCTCCAGCCTTGTTGGCCATTTGGCATTCCATACCCTTGGCCTAGATTAATTCCTGGCTGGCGGCCAGCATGAGGTTTTGCCCCAGTTTTGCCCCTTGTGGGAGTTGGATAGAGCCATGGTCCTCATGGCCTGTTTGGGAGCTTAGCCAGCCAGTGTGCCCTACTGGGTTGCCAGGAACTCATCAATGCAGTCCACTTCCTCCCGGGTGATCCCATGCCAGGGGCACATACAAGAAGGCCTTGTATGTGGCCCCCTGTCCTCTGCCTGGAGTGAGATCGTGGGCTGCTGGCCCAGGAGAGGCACATGAAGTTACCTAATGGCGTGATGTTTTAGACAGTGCTAAGGGGAAAGCCAGAGTGGACTGGAGCCCTAACCAAGGTCAGAGGTGAGGCAGCAGGGATTTTCCTAACCCTGGTCCCATTCTAGCAGCTTCTGTGCTTGCTGGGCAAGTAGAGCTGGCATCTATGCTGCTTAACAGGGTAGAAGGGTACAGACGGGGGTGAGTTGTTAGTTCTGTGGTTCTAGGGGAGAGAATGGGAACTTGAGTGAAGAGCAGGGGAGGGGAGTGTGGGAAAGGGAGAGAAGTAAGAAAGTGTCAGGAGGGGGAAAGAAAGGAGTTTGAAGGAGAATGAAAGTGGGCAGGAGAGGGATGAATTAGGACCAGACCAGGAGCTGGGTGTAGTGGTGCATGCTTGTAATCTCAGCATTTTGGGAGGCTGAGGCAAGACTATTCCAAGTTCCAGGCCAGCCTGGGCAATTTAGTGAATACTCTGTCTCAAAATGAAAAACAGGGGTTGGGGATTTAGCTCAAGTAGTAGAGCGCTTGCCTAGCAAGCACAAGGCCCTGAGTTCGATCCTCAGCCGCACCACTCCCCTCTGCCCCCCCAAAAAATGAAAAACAGGAAGGACTGGGGATGTAGCTCAGTATGAAGGTCCTAGGTTCCATTCCCAGTACTGGGGGGAAAAAAAACGCTGTGCATGGTGGCACACACTAGTAATCCCAGCATTTGGCAGGCTGAGGCAGAAGGATTTCCCTGAGTTTGAGGTCAGCCCTGAACTACATAGTGAGACCCAGTCTCAAAAAACCAAACAAGGGGGGTGGGGATTTAACTCAAGTGGTAAAGAGCTTGCCTACCAAGTGCAAGGCCCTGAGTTCAATCCCTAGCACACACACACACACACACACACACAAACAACCACCAAAAAAAACCAAACAAAACAAAAACACCAAGTCAAAACAAGGGCTGGGGATTTAGCTCAGTGGTTAGAGTGCTTGCCTTGCAAGCACAGGGCCTTGAGTTTGATCCCCAGCACCAATAAATAAATAAATAAACAAACCAAGTCAAAACAAAACAAAAGTATGCTACAGTGGTCAGGTCTGTGCTTCTCTGGGCTTGGGTTGCCACACCATCACCGGTTTTTGCGGCCCGAGTGTATCAGGGCAGATGTGCATGAGGGTCAGATGGGCCCAGAAGCTGGTAATTCTGAGCAGCTGGGTGAGGGCAGGTGTCAGCAGAGGGCCCAGGAAGGTGAACTCCTGTAGAAGGGAAGATGTCACAGGGCAGCAAGGGGGATGTGGGAGGACCTCCTGTGTTTCAGACAGGGCACCAGGCATTTTGCAATGAGCCTGAGCCTGCAGGGACAGGTGGCTTCCTGCAATGGAGGGGGACTGGGCAGTGTTATTCCCGGTACTGACAGAACTATGTGGGTGGGGGCAAATGAATTAAGTGAGGCCTTTAGATTGAGGAGCCCCCCTTCCTCCCTCAGATGAATGCAAGGAGCCTGACAGGTGCTGTTGGAAACACAAACAGTGTGCCGGGCACATCATCCACCCCTTCTCTGATTGTGGTCACCACAACCTGCACCTACACACTGTCAGCCACTGTGACTGTGATTCCAGGTGAGGGGACCCTCCTTGAGGTATCCGTGCAGAGCCCAGACTCTTGCTTTTCTGCTTTGGCCTGGTACTGCTAGTCCAGCCCCAGTTCGGCAAACTTGCTGTGCTCTAAGAGCAAGGGGGAGGTCTTTCAGCAGCCTGGCCAAGCTAGCCACAGCCCGCTGTCCCTCTGGCTCCTCCTCCTGGGCCCTGGGGGGCTGTGGTGGTTTGGGAGCCAGGCTGAGAGTCCCACTTGCACGTACGGCAGGCTGAAGGACTGTTCAGAGAAGGCGAACAGCAACAGCTGCTGGGACTTGAGCTCAACCTGCTCCCAAGATGTGGGTTCGACTTGCTGCAACATCATCCAGAGCCCTTGCTATCCGCTCATCCCAGAGGAAGAGTGTGTGGAGCGGTTCTGGTATGGCTGGTGAGTGCTGGTGGGCCGAGGGGGAGGGGCTGTAGGGGTTCCACTGTCAATCTGCTCTTCATATCCCCCTCCTCCCAGGCGCAAAAGCTACAGGCCTGTCTCCGTGGCAGTGATCCACCATCCCATCCACCATGAGTGTGAGACAGATGACCTAAATGAAGAAGAGGAGGAAGAAGAGGAGGAGGAAGAGAGCAAGCCTTCCATCCCAACCCAGGTGGGCCCCACCGTTATACCCACTGACCCAGGCTTGGGCACAGTCCCTGGGGCCCCTGACTCAGCAGCGCCCATCACCATCTGGCGCTCTGAGAGCCCCACAGGGAAGAGCCAGGGCAACAAGGTGATCAAGAAGGTAAAGAAGAAAAAGGAAAATGAGAAAGACAAAGAGGAGGAAATGACAGACAAGAAGGCAAAGCTGAAGAAAAAAGCCAAGGGCAAGTTGATGAAGAAGAAAAGTCCAGTGAAATCCGAGTCTTCAACTGCAGAATTAAGCCCTAAAGAATTGGCTCGGATGTCAGAGTTCAGCCCAGAGAGCCGAGCAGACCTGGAGAGTGAGGACAGTTACCATAATAGGAGGCAGGAGGAGCCCTCCAGTGAGGATATCATGGAGTCATCATCACCCAGAAAAAGAGAAAAGAACATCACCCAAGCCAAGAAGAATGGGACAAAAACTTCACAAACCAGGAAGGTGACCAAGAGGAAATCTCCCCCAGTGTCCAACCCCAATCTCAGTTGAGGGCAGGGTAAAGAATAAATGCCATCAAGCCTGTAGCTGACCTCCTGCTGCTGTTTTCCTTCCAATAGGACTACTTTTTGAGGGAGGCAGTAGACTCTGGGCATCCTGGAGCCAAGGGCCAGGGACTGCACAGGTTTCTAAGGGCAATTCAGCTTCCAAGGAAGTCCATGGGAAGATAAGTGGGAGGGAAAAGGGCCCAGCTCTGTTTCTTTGTAATATCCTAGGACCAGGGTGGAAGAGCACATCTGGGGCAGGGGCAGGAGGGTGGGATTCCTGCTCCTGGGAGACTGGTGTGTATGAAACCCACTTCTGGGATAGGGCAGCACTATGCAGCAATACCCCCAATAAACTGAACCTTTTCACCCTCTCTGCCACTGTGCCTGGCCTTTCCCTCCTTAAGCGGCCCTAGGGAAGGTGCTCGTGGCACCACAGGGGACACGACCTTCCTGGCTGGGATGGTCCTGTTACTTCTAGACCCTTGTAGACCTTTTGTGTTTAAGATAGAACTGAGTTCCCAGCAGCAGGCCAGCCCCTTCCTCTGGCTTTGCCAACACACAGCCAAAGAGGTCCTGGATGAAGAGCAAAGGGAGGGAGCTCACCAAGTCTGGGCAGCAGTGGCCTTTTCTGACTCCTTTGCTTTGCCCCAAGCAGAGGAAAGGGAGGGAGAAGCCTCACTGTCCCAGCACTGACTTACAAAGCTGTGAAATGAAGCCCTTGTGAGAAAACTGGGTGATTAGGATTCAGAACAAAAAGGCAGTAGAGCTGGGGGGAAGGGACTGGAGCCAGAGGGCTGGCTGGGCCCAGGCCAGGAAGGGGGATGGGGGTGGGAAACGGCCTCCCCTGCAACATCCCAGCTCCCCTTTCCTGGGCCTCTGTGTTTGTGTGGGAGCACAGTGAGCATGTGTGTGTGTGGCCCATCCTGGCGCAGAAACTTAGGGGTTGTCAGAGACCAAGGAACAGCTGGGCAAAGGGAAGAGAGAGTAGTACAAGGGCTTAAGTTGAGGAACCTAGATTTACTTGGGAAGCCCTTTCTTCACTACACAGGGAAGACAAGTGGCACAGCCAACAGGCGGCTGCGAGCAGGTGATAACAGTAGCTCGTATTTATGAAGCACTAGGCACTGGGACAACGGCCATGTCCTCACAGCAGGCTGATAATGCAGGTATCACTGTCTCCCTTTCAGATAGGAAAGCCAGCCTAATACAGTAGGAGCTGGCACAGGATCATGAGGCTCAGAAGAAGAGGGCAAGGATGGTGACCTCAGGCAGTCTGAAGTCTGAATCCTCACCTCTCTGAGGATCAGAAGAGGGACTCGGGGGACCTCAGAGCTTCGAGCTCTGCTTTGAAAGCCACCTGTCAAAGAGCAGAATGCTGGAGAGAGAGGCTTTAGCGAGTGCTCTGTAGAAACACTGTTTATTCAAATGACAGGCAGGAAGCGCAGTGGCAGCAGGTGTGTGACCAGGCAAGGGCTGGCAGGTTAGCACTGTTCCCTTCTGTCCCCCACAATCCTGCTTTGACAGCCACAGGATGTTACCAGGATCAGAAACACCTTCCCTCCTCTCCCTCCTGCCCCAAACTGAATAAATAGCATCCCTCTCCCCACAAGGGCTGGGGAAACACACGTGCTGAGCTTGGTGCCCCATCACAGCCCAGAGTCAGGTGAGGGCAGAAGCTCAAAATGGCTTGTATGGAGAATAAGAAACTGCTCCACTCTCTCGTCTTCTTCCTCCCTGCCACACTCCCTCCCAGCCTGGTCCCAGGACGGGTGGTTGGTGAGGGTCTGAAGTGGGAAAACTGCTGCCTAGCATATGCTGAGCTCAAGCTCACGAGGCCATCAGCCTGTCACCCATCCAGGCTGACCACCAGAGAGGATGTCACTTCACACCACTTATGGACAGAAAAAGAGGGTCAGGGAGTGAGTCAGTGGCAGGCCTTTCACAGCCTCGAGGTAACCAGAGTCCGAGGAACAGGCCTCCTACCGATCCATCTCGTCCAAGAGCGGGGTGGCATCGCCAGCAATGGACATGGGGGTGCTTTCGATCATGGGGCTGGGGGAGGGCCGCGGTGTCAGCCGCTGCTTCTGTTTCCGCCGTTCTGCCTCCTTCTCTTGCAGCCACTGCTCTGCCATCTTTCCCCAGTCGATGGCTGCATGGCTGTTGGACCTGAGAGGGGGAAGGAAGGGCCTTTGAGATCAGCACTCACTGGGGCTCACTGGAAGGAATCCTTTCCACCAGTCACTGGTGAGTACCCAGTCTCAAAGAAAGAGACCTCAGCACAGGCAGTGCCCCTCTGCTGTGGCAGCAGTGGACAAATGCCACAATGCCCTTTTGATTGTCCGCTATAAACCACTGCTCCTGAGTCCGCACCTCTCAGAGGATTAGGAGCACCTTCCTATGCTAAGCTGCCCCCCAGCCTCATGGTAACACCTGTCCTTACTAATAACTTGCCCTGTGCGGCCAAGCGTATACTTACTTTGGCTGCTGCTGCCGTTGCCGGGAGCTGGAGGAGGGCTGGGGCTGGGCCTGGGCAGACTGTGGAGTGGTGCTGGCCTGGAGCTGGTGGTACTGTGGTGTGGTGATGGGTTGGCTTGGGGTCGTGTAGGAATAGCTGGGGGTCATTAGCGGTGTGGCCACTGGCTGCTGGGCTGGCGTCGGGAACACCTGGAGCCATGGACAGATCAATGGAGATGGGTTTTGGGACTGTTTGGTTTTGAGGCAAATTTCTGGGATCTGCAAGAGTGGGCTCAGCACAGAGCTTTGCAGCTAACCGGTCCCTGAGCAGAGTGTGGTTCTGAGCAGCAAACGGAGGCCAGCAGTACAGCACAGGCATACAAAGAAGTCCCCCAGTCCTGAATACTTCAGATTTCTAGTGGCTTGAGGGTTCCAAGTATCCCAAAGGATTCTGGAAAGGCAGGACTCCAACCCCATTCCTTTCCCTATCAAATGGGCTGGAGAAAAGGAACATCTATTACAGATGGTTCTTAAGGCTGGGGCAATTCCACGTAAGCAGAAGAGGCCCCTGCCCCTCAAGGTGGACATGGCCAGAGATATCTAAGGGGTATGAGGTGGTAAAAGATAACTGCTCCCTCTCATTCCTCACCACCCCATGCAGGGAGCCCCGCTTCCCCAAGCCACATACGTGGTAAGCACTGCTGCCTCCTCCACTGCCACCATAGCCGTACTGGCTGGAGGCCCACTGGGCTGGGGTGGCATTGGGGTTCTGACCCTGGCCTGTCACAGCAGCAATGGCGCTGAACATCTGCGAAGTCATGTTCTGGGGTAGGGCATTCACAGCCCGTGTCAGGTCTGTAAGCACAGAGGCAAAGATCAGCAGGTCAGAGGCAAAAGTGCCTCTAGCTCCATCCCTCCCGGTCCCAGCCCCGGTGCCTCACCCGCAAGGTTGATGTTGGCTGGGGTAGCATTGATGGAAGCAGGAGTCCTTGTCCTGCTGCTGCTGCTGGGGGTGATGCCTGTGGGAAATGGATGGAGTTAGTTTTGTCCCTCCAGAAACCTATTTCTGGCTTCCCAGTTCAGGGGCTGGCAGAGGTATTGAGGTGGAGGGAAGGAGGAGGGGAATCTGTACAGGCCCAGAGGATGGAGAACCTCCCTGCTGCTAGGAGACCAGGGCAGGAGTGAGACAGCTACAAGGACAGCCTACCAAGAAAGCCAGTGATCACTTCAGTCAGGCTGTACATGTCTTTCCAACCACAACCTAGAAGTCAAGGGAGAGAAGAACTTACCTGGTACGGGATCCTGGTAGTGATCCTTAAACCATCTGAAGAGTCCATTCACAGTTGGGAAGATTTGGCCTCGGTACCGGAATCCTTCAGGAGTCACTGTTACATATTCTATCCTACGATTTTAGAAAGAAACACACATCAGTGTCACTTAGGGTAGCTGTGAGTCACCAGAACAGAGGTCCACCATGTGAAGTAGCCACTGGGTGCTGGGGGAAGGAAAGATGACAGAGCCTCCTGATGCCGGCCCTGTGAAGCGAGGCTGCATGCAGCCAAGAACAGCGAAGGCCAGGGAGTCAGTGGCCCCTGTGTGCTGCACACGGGCTGCCAGAGGAAGGCTGTCTGGAGGTTGTGCTATCAGACAGCTACAGTGTGAAGGCAGCATCTGCAGGTGAAGGGGAGACAGAGGCCACAGAACGCCAGGGTCACAGAATACCAGGGGCCTTCTGGGGTAGCAAAGTACATTGCCCCCCACACAAGGGTCTTCTTGCCGTGCCCCTAGAAAGTGGTCAGTCTGCTCTTATTCAATGCTTCTGAGAGCAGAAGAATAGCTAAGAGGTGCCCTGGGTTCAGACCTGTTCTTGTTCTAGCCTGAGCTCTGCCACTTACCAACCATGTGACACTATCAAGTTACTAAACCAGAGTCTGCTTCACTTGTAAAATCAGCATAACAGCACTTAAACCCATAGTG